>JADLZN010007195.1:0-17912 GCA_018155175.1 Sinocyclocheilus anophthalmus
TGTTTGAAACGATGGAAGGAAAGATGGGCGAGTTCATTGCTGAATTGCGGCAGCACACCAACACACTCCTCAGCACCGTCTGTGAGTCTAAGACCCGGGGAGCTCGAACGGAAGCAGAAACAACTTTTCAATTAAAGTGCACAATATGTCCCAAGGACAAGTGTTGCATAGGAAAAAAAAGATCTTACAAGAGTAGTGGACAATGAACACCGCAGGAAAAAACGTGAAAATACAAAAGACTAAACTCCTCTCACACCGCACAAACAGATACAAAACGTGAATAGAGGACTCAAACAGCACGGTGTGTTCCTGATCAGAAGTGTAAGAGACAAACGCTATAAGTTCGATAGGGAAGGAAAAATTAGCAAGTCTCAGGGTTCTGGCTGGAAGGGTCGCGCTAGATAACAGGTAAGAAATATCGTGACCGTGAATTGTGGTTGAAAAAAAAGGGGGGCTCCGGCCGGGTTAGTCGTCGTGGCGGCTATTTTCCTTCAAATTCTTACTTCAAGGCGGAGAGAGTCTCAAGGTGTCTGCAAAAATATCATGAAAACTTGACAACTGACACCCAGCGAGATTTTAAATATTAATAAAATCCTGACTTGGAGGACGGGGTCTTGTCCACAAAAGTAAATGTTATTTAAAATGGTGAAAAAAGCTTGAGCTTGATCAGGTAGAAAAAAACTGAAAAGCAAGCGGCATGATAATCGTGGGGGCCATAAAAAAAAAATTAAACCCCACACAAAGCCATCCGGGACAACACACAATATCACAATGAACCACTGAAAAATCCCCCACTAACTAAGCTTGTATCAGTTTTGTCTGATCATAGCGAATATACACACTTGATGTGGGGGATCACGTAAACACAGTGGGTAAAGGCAGAAGGAAGAGCAGAAGCAACAGTCGTTAAACGGAATCCGAAGCAAAATTGGTGTGCACCAGAACGATGAATAAGCTCGTTTTCCTACAAGCTAGCATGTAAAAATAAAATGTGGAAATGCAAAATAGTTGTACAAACAAACATCGATGGCAATGGCTGAATCAGGCAAAACGCCGATTAGGCAATAAAACATTCAGGAAAGGGAGAAAAACCATATACAAGCACCAGACAATAAGAACGGATCCTAATATGTTGAAGCAATATCGCCGTAAAATCGGTGTGTAGTCAGAGAAGGAACCTCACCGAACTAGAGAGAAATTTTTTTAAATGCCTTTGTCCAAAATAATTAGTTTTAAAATTCTGTAGAAATGAGGCTCTGAAACCTACCCCTTGGATCGTTAGAGACAGTCTTAAATTTTCTTTGCTTTTAAAGGTTCTGAAGAGTGAATTTGAGGGAAAGGATGCTGCAAAAAAAGAATGAAGAGGAGAGGATAATAAGAAAAGTGAGGAAAAGGAGGGTGTAAGACAGGTGTAAAGGGTGAGGTAGGTGATGGAATACTAGGGGGGGGGGGGGGGTGGGGGGAAAAAGTAAAAGGGGGGGGGGGGAAAAGGAGATGGTGGGTATGAATCAGGAGAAAAATGCGGAGAGGGAAATGAGGGAGGGTGAAAAAAAAAAGAAATGGGGAAAAAAGAAGAAACGAAAGAAAAAGGGAACGGAAACCTCACTTGAAAAAAGAAAAAAGAGGAAGAGGAAAGTACATGGAGTTACAGAATAACATTAACGGACAGGAACAGGAGGGAAACTAACAAAGGATGATAAAAAGAGAAGGGACGGCAGAAGGAGAGATGCGGTGCGTCTGTGCGCAATACCTAAAATTAACGGCAAAAAGAAAGAAAAATAGATCTTCAAGTCTGAGGCAAAGAACTAAGCACGAAATTAGAACGTAACTCAACTGATGAGCTCAGGACAGACAGAAATGGGATAAAATCAAGATGAGGATATCAAGCGGCAAGGCGAAAATGTAAAAATGAAAAAGGGTTGGCCTGGACGGGGTTAACAGAATAGAAGGGGAAGATCCAAAGTGGGATAAAGATGGGTTTAAAGCAGACACCGTGTTGTAAATTCAAATTACACGTAAATATCACGGGAGAGGATAACCAACAAAGAAAAAGTGACTATAGGTGATCAACCAGTCTGATATTACCTGGAGGAAAATGAAATGAACGGGGGGTTAAATCTGTGAGGTGAACAATAGCTCGATCAAAAAAAACAGTACTTTGTGAGGTTGATCGGGGGGGGGAAATAATAACAATAAAGGTCATACATGTAAGCAATTAAACATGCCATGAATGCGAAGTAGGGGATTAAAGCTCAGGGTACAATTAAATGGTCAGTTGGGACGGGCTCACATTATAGCACGTTATTCCCAAAGCTCCAGTCAGTGATTCGCAGCGTTTTTCTTTCAGAGATGATGATGACTGTAGGACAAAGGAAGAAAGGATGTGCTGAGAAACATGCGGTAGTGAATGGGTATTTTCATAACTTACAAAATCAACCGTTTGAGTGGCCAGATCATTTAGTATTTTAGATTTTTAGTAGTGTGTTTATATTAACAGTCTAAAGGGTATCGCAGACGCTTGGGAAACAAAACAAAAAAAGGAAATTGTTATTTGAGTTTTAAGCGAATCCAAGAAATGAACAAAAGCAACGATTCAAAGGGCCCAGAGCTGGTGCGTACGCAGCGTTCCGTGGACTATAAAAGAGCCCAGAAATAACAGCACTAACAGAAATGCTATGAGTACACAAAATGACAGAAAAACAACAAAGCTGCATAAGAAGGAAAAAATGAAGAAAGCTGACGAGAGCTTATCAAATGCCGTTGTTAGTTCAGATCAATATTAAAATCCTGAAGTGATTATTTACTTTATCCGAATATAATTTCCATCCAAAAGTATGCATAACCATCTCAGTCTGAGGAATACGTACTAAGCTCGATAAAGACTAATATTATAAGCAGTTTTTGTCTCTGTTAAATTCAGATCAAAGATCGTTCTTCAATAGGGAGGATAATCACGACGGGAAATAAAAAGATGCTACCACACATGAAAGCTATAACGATGACATACAAAATCTGGAGACCGAGTAGCAAAAAAAAAGAAAAGGGGGAAAAAAGCTTGCCATTCACAAAAAAAAAGTGTAGAAGCTACACTAAAGCCAAGATGCCACTTACTGGGGTAGCAAACTAACACAATGTTTTTTTAATAACTTGAATTTCAACTAAAACAAGCCCCATGCACGTGTTTAAAAATGGAGATTTAGTATACACTATGACACACACAATTAGTAGAATCGTGTAGTGCAAATGACGTGAGTGAGGGCTGGTGATACTTCGACGGAGATACATACACAGTAAAATAACAACCAATAACACATGTCACTTTGCCTCTGATATCTGTGAGCGACGGTGTGTAGCATGCGGGTAAAAAAAGGGCCTGGTATGGGTTCAGCGCTTAAGGGAAACGTTTCTAGGTCCTCCGAGCCGACAAGAATGCGATCCAAACCAAAAATGGCGCGGAAATCAAACGCGTACACAACGTCCGATAAGGACGGTGAGACGGTGCTTTCTCTTGGCGTACTCACGAGTGTTAAAGGGGAATAGACGGGCGGTCGCGGAGTCAGCAGATGTCTCCTGAACACCTGTCAAATCCAGGAGGAGAAGACAGAAACCGCAGGGTCCATCCTGCGTAGAGGTCCATGCCCGAGATGCCGCTTGGACGGACCGCCGTCACGCATGCCAGAACAGAACGGATACGGGATTTGGTGAAAGACCTGTAATTATACCGCCTGCATAAACAAAAACATTTACAGGTTAACGGGGGGCCGCGAGCTAAGCGCCGGAAGCCTTTCCCGAGGCCTTAAATCCTCGTCGGGGGGGTGATCCTCGTCCAAAACATGCGGCAAATCTTCTAACGCTTCAAGTCCGCGACGAACACTATAAAAAAAAAACACACTAGAAGAAACTAACCAGGAAGGCCGTGTTACAACAGCTCTTAGGCAGGCCCGTAAGGGAACCACGCGACGTCACTGGACAGGGCCCCTGGTCCCCGCTAGCATAGGATCAGGACACGATGAGGTTTATCCAAACCTGATGCATACGATGATACTGAAAATCCCGTTTTTCTATATAGAACCCTGTTTTAAAAACATCAGTTTTGACAGCATGAGATTATTAAGATCATATCTAATTTGGACCAGCCCTGTTCTACAAACAAAAACGGCCGAGAATCTCACTGTACAGAATAAAACACTGCATAAAAAATCGCTCGTCTAGAGCCGCTGCCATAAATATCTACCAAAAATGTAAATTTATTTACGTCAGAAGGATGCTAATCATCACGAAGGGGGTAGGCCGTGACTAAAGCAGCAGGTGATTCCATGGCGTGGTAACCACAAATAGACTAACTAAATAAAAAGAATAGAAACAACACAGACAGAGGTAACTTACATGTAACAACATTTGGTTTAGTGAAATATAGACTTCACTATACGTGATACACTTAACTGTATGAACAGCACATTGTACGCTGCTAAATGGAGTGGTAGACCAAAATCAATACCACCTTGCTGTGTAGCTAAGAAAAGAGACGAGGAATAATATCCTCAGTACATGCGAGCTGTGGCGGTGAGATCACACTCAAGTCAATGAAACTAAACGAAACCCTAAAGACACCTGAAGGCATGAAAAAGAAAAAAAAAGGAGACAACATACAGTGCACATTTCTTTGAAAAATCTTTAACAACCATCATATAGTACAAATGGGAGAAGTGTAAACAAAGGAATAAAATGGAGAAAGAGTATTTAAATATGATTTTTAAGTAGAAATGGTTGGGTCCAGGACACCACCACCATCACAGTGTTGAAATAAAACACCCTAAAAATATTATATAAAATTATTAGGTGGTTCAAAATAACAAAGAGTCGTGGGTACAAGAAATTTTGAAATAAGCGCTTATAAACGAAAAAAAAGTTAAGAAGACGCAAGACTAAATGAATATTAAGACAAACAATGTGACACAAGTAAACTCCACTGAAACTGTACTCGCCTCTGTTGAAAACGTGTCGCCGCAAGAACTCTCTGAGTCAGTGTTGATATGTGTGATGCTCATAACAAGAGCCTTTATGTGGGTACCGGGCGCTTGCTGAGGGGGGGGCAGCGGGCGAGGTAAAGCGCGGCATCTCCAAGCGGATGGCGGCATTGCCAGGCGTTGAAATGGGTCTTTAGGGCCTAATAAATTGTGACCAACTCTTGGCGTGGATGGCGCACAGATTGGTGTCCTCAACCAGGCCCGGAAACCAGGGATAAGCCAAGGGGTCGCTGTGCCGGTCAAAAAACTGCAGGGCCAGTGAGCAGCGAAGCTCATGGAAGCGCGGGTCCGTCTTGAAAGTCCTAGAGCTGATCACTGCGGTCCCCAGAAACGACTGGAAAGGGCAGGTGTTGACGAGATCCGCAGCTCGGTGGTACGGTTCTTACTAGCAAGAGGGCGGAGTGCCTCGGCAAGGGGTGCCGGCACGTATCGCCGGGGTGCGGGGTGTACGGTATGTCTAAAAATCGTATGGACGGCCAGGCCAGAAGTTAGCCTGAAAAGCGATCACCGCTTCCGGGCGCTTAATAAGTAACGAGCGGTGCGTCCTCTTAAGTCTTGCCGCACGGTGGACAATTACTAAAGGGCGGCGTCCAAATGGCCCTTGTTGGAGCATTTGACGCAAAGTGAACTAAGCAAGTCTGACTTCTAATTACAACAGAAGATATAGTCAAAATCGTGAAAAATAACAAATCGCATGTATCAACAACAGCGTGCTTGTAGGAAAACTGTCTACAGGAGGTGTGGTACAGGGGCAAAACGACTGATGGTTATTGGCTGGTATGTTACGTCTGCTGCACGGACTGCCGAGCCATGACCTCGGGAACATAGACATACCAGAGGGGGATTTCAAAGGCTATTCGTGTGTTCACGGTCCCGCCTTAGAAAAACGAATGGTGGTCCGGTGTATCTACATACGTGGCTGTTACATGTCATGGCCAGCGAACCATATGTGGGTAAAGGACTAGCATACTCAACCTATTTAAAGGATGGAATTGACAAATTATCTAATCTGCTGTTAACTGAAAACCAGATGCTGATGTCAACTACGAAGATGACACTAAGTGAATACATATTATGCGCGAGAGATATACAACTGGGCACAGGATAATGTCTCTGAGGTTTAAATAACTCACAGATGTGTATAAAATACAACACGTATAAGTCAAAAAACCTTGAGTAGGTTATAGCCACATGTCAACAATACTGAGACTTACACCGGGGGTGAATAGAAAATAAGATAGGATGATACGGAAAAAATTTGTTCTTCGTTACAGTCAAAACCACGGTCAGAAAGATAACACTTTTTAATTAAGATTATAAATGTCTGCAAAAGGTCAGACAATACAGCAGGAATGAAGCTACAACGTGTGGTGCACAAAAGCCAGTGGAGCATAAAAAGCATCTCTATGGTTGATAGACTTTTAGGCGATAAGGAAAAATCGTCTCTATAGTATCTCGATAAATCTACACAATTCATGGAGTAAAAGCACTGAGCCGGTCTACTTATGGCTCAGTAACGGTGCGGTATCCCTGCAAAATCGCAGATAGTAGCGCGATAAATATTTCCTCCAACAATCCGTCACGGGAGGACATCTTCTGGCATACCCACAGCCTCACATGACCTCGGGCGCATAACTCAATCGTTCCTCAGGATACTGGGGAGTCTGGTTTGTTTGTGGGTACTGTTCTTGCAATATCGAAGAATATAGCCAGACGTGGTACCGATCTTGTGCGCATTATTTTTGCATCTCGACTTTACATTGTGGGTAAAATTTCATATGCTTAATGCGGTATTTTGTAGTGTTATAATATGCATATGAATTCTATGTACCAACAGAAGCTCCTGTAAACCACACAAAAAAGATCAACTATGTTGTGAAGGGTATGTCTTAAACTTTGCAATAAGCTCATATCAGGCATCGCCAGACAAGTGGCGTAATCAATGGTAATTAATTCATATTGTAGATTAGTTGATCTCAATGTGCATATATAAAAAAGATGGTGCACACAATAGAAATAGATAAAGCAGTTAATTCCAGAAATTAAGGCGTCTAAGAAAAAGTGGCGCCAATGAAAAGTGACATAAAAGAAAACTCAAATGGGTGGCAATCTTAAAAAAGAGCCATGTAATAAGTTCCAGCAGACAGACTAGAACGCTTCGTAAAGGACTTAGGCTGGGAAAAAGGGTTAGGTCTAGGCTAAAAACTCGCTCTTCTTGATGCGGCAAAATCAATACACATAAAAAGCCGTGTGATGTTGGGCATACACGCCGCCATACGGAATGGAGTCACAAAAAATCGGAACCCAGGAGGGGATAAATTGTTAGTCGCGCATAACAGCTCCGCCAGCTGTCAGTGGACGGGGGATGATAAGCGGGGGTAAACTCTTGTTGGGTGGTACGAAAATCATGGCGGGCGTTTCCAGCACAATCTACTAGGAAAGGGGGGGAAATCTCAGCGGTCAGGTACTCAGCACAGCCGCCAATTAGAGAACGGGAGCTACCAGCAAACACAGACGCGCGAGAGGTAAATTACCTTTTCGGAGAAGCCTTAAAAAAAGACAGCGAACCGACTGGTGAGACATGCCTCCCATGCTCTATAAGAAGGAGGCTACTCTTGAGGGCGCGGGCTTCGCTCATCGTCCTAATCCGGGGCCTAGATTTATGCCTCTTCCCACTCAATATTAGTGGATTGTTGGGGGAAAACCTAAACCTACTTATAGTAGCACTGCAAAGAAAGTACCGTTCCGAAGCCCGGCTCTAACTGAGGTAGTAATTAACAAAAAGCGTGGGAGCGAGTCGCAAACCATTGGGTAAAAATTAGAGCCGTGCAAGAGTATAGAGCCCAAACCATACAAGCAAATGTAACTATCCCCCTCGCAAAGCAAGCCGACCGCCGAAGCCACCCTCCGTCAGGGCTGGCGTGTCTGATTGTGTATCGTTAAAGAACACTCCACATAAAAAAATAATGAAAAATGGCTCAGTTTCCAACTCCCCTAAAGTAGAGAAAGGACCTACATATAGGGGATGTCGTTAAAATTTCACAAAAATTTTGTACAAAATATTGAAGGTACAGTGTAGGAATCAGTTGCATATCTTTGGGCATACAAAAAGATATAGAATTACAAAAATAAAAATCAACTGTTTTTGTAAAAATGGATAAATACACGGGTCCCTTTTCAAGAAACAATACGAACGATGAACTCGGAATCGGTAATAGTTGACATAACACGCGTTTGTTATTCCAGGGCTGTTTATGATTCACAAGCGCTCTAGAATACCTACCAAAAATAAAAATCCCGGGCCTAAAACATAAATGTGAATGGGGGGTAAATTAGGGGAATAGAGGGGGCGCTGGGTTGAAAGATGCGGGCTTGGTTGAGTGAGCGCATCAGACAAGACGAACGAAGAAGAAGAGCGGCTGCAGAGTTAGTGCATCAGAGAAAAACCAAGAATAAAGAAGCTTTGTGCTGGAGAAACGGCGTCAAAAATATTCGGAGGCATTATACTCGAACAAGTGGAAATCATGTAACAAGTACAACACGACGTAGCTGGGCCCCGCGGACAGACGCCGCCGGTGTTCTACACTCCTAAAATACAGATTTGAATTTTTAAAGCGCGGCGTGACGCTGCGCTTTCTCGTCCGTGTGCGCAACCGCCTGAAACGCGTTTGTTTTCACCTCCGTGGCCCAAACGTCTTTGGGCAATAGAAGATGGATAAATTGCTAAACACAGCCATTAAAAAAGGAAATATTGAAAGTACCTATAAGATTCCAAATCTGAGGGAAAAGTATAGTTTTGGAAAGAACCGTGAGAGAGAGTGGCAGCGTCTGTGGGAACAGTGAACTAAAGAATTTGTATGCCATTCAAATAAAGTTGTATAGAGAGGAATTGGGCAGGGACTGAAGAAGAATAGTGATGACGATTCACGAATAACACAGTCATTTAAATGGTGCATTAAACATTATAGTGAAACCTCAAAGAAGAAGAAGAAGACACAGGTGTTTTTTTTTTTTTTTACAATGTCACTTGGTCAATCTTTTTTTTTTAATAGTAATTAAACATGTACATACAACTAGGGCATTGATAAACAATAGTCACAATTCTCAAAGGCGACTATTGCAATTACAAATGTAACTGGAAGTTTTTTACATTAAATGTAAAACAAAAATTTTCCCCCATGAAGAGCAATGAAGAACAGAAAAGGATAAAAAATAAAATATATAAATAAATTAAAATAAAAAATAATAGTAAAAACATTTATAGAATAGTAAGTTCTTACAAGGGGTAGCAAGGAGTTATAGGTCACTTAGCTCACTGAAGAAACTGGCAAACTGTAGTAGCTTTTTCATTTGAAAGGGCATCAAGAGAAGCAGCAAAAATTTTAAGTTCATTAGAAAAGTGAGGAAAGGATAGATGGGTTTTCAGAAATCTGCATTTATGAATGAAGTGTTTAGCAACTTCAAAAAGGTTGTTAACCATCTTTCTTAAGCACATCAAACTTAATTTGTTTGTATTCAGGAGGGTTTACACATGTAATTATACATGACATTTTACTGCACAATTGAGTCCAAAACAACTTTGAGTAATTACAATTAAAAAAATATGTTCAGTGGTTTCAATATCAATTTCACAGAATTGACAAGAGTTTTCTCCAATATCAAATTTTGATTTGAGAAATTCTTTAGATGTATATGTCATTTATTATTTTAAAATGAAGTTCTTTCACTTTAAGGAGACTTGGAAAGGTAAGATAATTAATTCTCATTTCCTTCACCTCTTTGGGGTTAAAATCTTTGAAAATATAATATTGTTTAATTCTATTTGGATGAAGTTTATCAATGAAGGCCTCTTCTAATATATTTGTTGTTACATTTATGATCTCTAATAATCAATTGACCCAGACAAGGAGATGGGAGAGAGAATGTCACAGAGTAATGTGAAAGAATCCCTTTTACTAATAATACCATGTTTTTTGGTATGGCATTTACAACATTGTAAAACTCTTTAGGATGACATACAAATCCATGTTTTAAACAAAAATCATTGTAATTGAGAACATTACCATAGTTGTCCATCCTGTCCAATAGGGACATTTTTTTATATTGAAGCCAGTTTTCATAAAATAAAGATTTGTTATGGTGCAGAATAAAACGATTGTTCCAAATACAAGTTTTGTGTGGACTAAAGTTGTGAGAAAATGCTAATTTCCAACACAGGAGAACTTGTTGATGGAATGCAGACAATTTAAGAGGTAATTTGGACAAATCAAAGTCACATCTAATCAAAACTTCCAAGCCACCTACTTTCCCAAATATTGAAGAAGAGACAGTAAACCATAAGCAGTTTGTATTACAAAGAAATGATCTTAACCATTGAGTTTTTAAAACACTATTCATTATTTCTAAGTCAATAACATTTAATCCCCCTTCTTCGTAACTGTGAACCAAATCATTTTTGTTAATATAGTGACACTTATTTTTCCAAATGAATTTAAATAATGCAATATTACATTCTTTTAGTAAGTGAGGTGGGATAGCTAAGGAGGAGGCTGGATAAACAAACCTGGAGAGTAATTCCATTTTAGTCAATAAAACTCTTCCAAAAATTGAGATATCTCTTTGTATCCAGTTATTGAGAATAGTTTTTGCTTTTGAAAGATTTTTAACAAAATTTTCTTGGACACTTTGATTACTATCTCTAGTAATAGTTATCCCCAAGTATTTTACACATGTTTTTATTGGTATGTTACATAAAGAGCCTAGTTCGCTGCCATGAATTGCAAGTAACTCACACTTGTTCAAGTTTAAGTGTAAGCAGAAGAAGACAGTGTGTGCTAGGAACCGGTCGACAGCGACGTCATTTGTGCGCAGTGTTCAATAACAGAAACAAAGAAGAACAACATTACATTATTAGGAGGATGGAGGACGCTGTGATTGGAGTTGTTTTTGTTGTGTCTCGCGGGTTTCATAATAATGGACATGGAATGTCGACGTATTCGTAAAGCGATTGAAAGAACGGAAAGTATGACTAAGAATCTCCAAGGACAACTGGCCGTGCTACATTTGCTACAAGTGCCTGCACTTCAGCGTCCGTCTATCTATCGCTGTTCTCCATACTTGCGGAATAAGTTGACACAATGTTTACAGTATGTTTACGTGGCGTTTTAAATCATGGCGGGTGAGGACGTTTTCGTACGTGTTTGGCCAGTCAATGTCTACTTGCGTCACGATTAGTACCAGTTGTGCTGTTAGACCCTGCTCTGGAGTAGGAGCTAATTTGGTTCTCGGAAAAGGCAGTCCGGTACTAAAATCACACTCAGTTCCGGCGGTGCGAAAACACCGAAAAGTGGGTAGTTCCACAATTATTTCTGGTACTATGAAAATGTTCCCGCGGTGCGAAAGGCCCTTGTTTTTGTAACAGAGCATAATAGGCCCTAGAGTTAAACAGTTGAGTTTTACTGTTTTCGAATCCATTCAGCCGATCTACGCTGGCTGAAAAAAAAAAAAAAAAAAAAAAAAAAAAAAAAAAAAAAAAAAAAAAGAAACTAGAAAAAAAAAAAGAAAAAAAAAAAAAAAAAAAAAAAAAAAAAAAAATATCACTTTTAGCTGTAGCTTAGCATAGATCATTGATTCTGATTAGACCATTAGCATCTCGCTCAAAAATGACAAGAGTTTCTATATTTTTCCTATTTAAAAAACTTGACTCTTCTGTAGTTACATAGCGTACTAAGACCGACGGAAAATGAAAGTTGTGATTTTCTAGTCCGATATGGCTAGGAACTGTACTCTCATTCCGGCGTAATAGTCAAGGAGCTTTGCTGCCGTACCATGAGTGCAGCAGGTGCAATGATATTACACACCGCCTGAAAATAGTCCCACACGCTCCCTGTGCAAGCAGGTCATTGCTTCCTCAGAGTTTTGCCGAGTTCACACTGCATGATTTTCAAAGACGTCGCATCACTGTTTGTTTCACACGGAACGACTATCTAGGTTTTCGCTACAAAACCCGCCCAATTACTATTTAAAACTTGCCTGAAAATAGCCCAATTGCTCTTGAGGGGTCCCCCAGTAAAAAATGGCGTTCGGGGTTAAAATACACATTTTTCGGCGGGGTTCCTCCTGCTACCATGCACATTCCAGGCCTAATATACCCGCTTCAACCTGCTGACATAAAAACAACCGGCGGCAATCGCGGATTAGGGGGGGTGCAACACTGGTCTATAACTCCTCTCCGAACTTCCCGCTGCCCTGTATCTTGCTCTCTCATTGGCTGTAGGTCATCGCCGATGTGTTTTTTCAGTCAGAACTCATTTCCCACAGCGTGATTGTGAATCGCCGACAACTCCAGATATTTAACATGCCAAATATCACGGGCGTCAGCGATTCCCTCAGATCGCATCGTTGATAATTCACACTGCGTGATTGTCACTCGCGTAAACGAGCACCAATGTGTCTCTGATTCGAGCATTTGTCTACATTTCGCAAACCTGTCGGCGAGTGTCGAAAATCGGCTAAAATCGTGCAGTGTGAACTCGGCATTACACACAGATTTTCAGATTTTGAACACATTTAACTCAAAATGATGGGGCCTATCTACTCACCCTGTAGCTATGATAGAGGGGGACACAAATATCTCCTGATCATAAATTTAGAGATGTAGTTAATTTCAGTCTCACACTGTTTAGTAGTGATTGGAGATGCGGGAGCACTTTTCCTTTTTTTTTACTATTCATATTTTACAAAAGGAAAATATTAAATAATGTTTTTTTTTTTTACATAGTCACTTTTTAAAAGTAATCAAAAGATAGTTTTTTAAAATTATCATGGAAAACAAAAATTGCAAAAATGATTTCATATATGTTCGGGCTAGTTGACCATTTAGGGGTTATGGTTCAGGAAACCACCTCCCGATTGAAAGTACCCATTTAATGATGATTTTATGTGTGTAATATAATATATATCACGCTTCTATATTTTAAATAGCCGTTGGAGTAATAACACTTGTTGGATGTGTGCTGGTCAGACGAAGTCATACACGACTGAGATTATTCAGTAAACTCATCTCTTGGTCTCCTGCTTCGGCTCTTCTCTGGCTTTGCTCAACTTCTCAGCTGATCGAAGACTGTTACGGGGTTAGGTATATATTATCTGGCTATTTCTGTTACCATAACACAGCCGATATTTTCTTGACAGATCCGGGATCTATTATCATTGATCTACACCTTCCTATCCTCAGTATGTCTTTTGAGGAGCGTTGTTCCAGAAGCTTACTTTCACTGGTCTTTCAATATTATATTTTTTTTGGCAAAGTGGTGGGCTAATTTCTATGATTCATATAATTTCATAACTCTCCGACCTGAGTTATTATTATTATTATTATAGTATTATGACAGATCATCTTCTGACCAGACCTGAGTCACAGACAGACTCGAAGTGTCCGGATGTTTGTGCTTCAAGCTGCCCAAAACAACATCTGTATGAAACACTGCACACGCCCTTCACTGAAGCTCGTTTCATTAAATACACTTCCAAACTGTTTCTGAAACACACAGAGGACGAGTTTCATCTTTTATCAGCTTTTGCACTTAAACGAGGCATTAAATGCAGACGCGGCTTTGTTCCGAGGCTGATGCTCGCCTCGAGTTTGATCTGACCGGGGCAAAACAAACATTTCCTCGCAGCGTATTTTAGTCTCCACAGAAAGCCAAGAACCTCTGCTTGGTGTTCACTTTGTTTCTACTGCGCCAAACTATTTTAGCACTCGAGTTTTGTTCTTAAATGTAGGAGAAGAAAACACAAGCGCGAGCAGACACACAGCGGGCTGGTTGAGTCTATAAGGTTCTCATGTTTTAAATAAGAGCGCAGCGCCGCTCGACTGCTGCTCAGTGCTTAACCTGGAGAGCGTCTGATTTACTGCAGATCTACACAGAGAGAGAGACAGACAGAGAGAGAGAGAGATGGCAGAAACCGCCCCAGCTGCTGCAGCCCCGCCGGCCAAAGCGCCCAAGAAGTCGTCTGCAGCTAAAGCCAAGAAAGCAGGTCCAGCTGTTGGTGATCTGATCGTTAAAGCCGTGTCTGCGTCCAAGGAGAGGAGCGGCGTGTCTCTCGCAGCCCTGAAGAAAGCTCTCGCCGCGTATAAAAAACGTCTTGATGGATTTGTTTATAACAAACACATGGCTTTTCACTTCACAAGACATAATAAATATTGACATAAAGACATATTGCAACATATTTATTAGTTGTTTGGACTGTCATTCCGACGGCACCCATTCACTGCAGAGGATCCATTGTTGAGCAATTGATGTAATGCTAAATTTCTCTGAATCTGTTCTGATGAAGAAACAAATGTATCTACTGATGGCCTGAGGGTGAATACATTTTCAACAAATTTTAATTTTTGTTGAAACTATTCCTTTAAATCTTTCACTGAATTAGGAGATCTAATATGATTTTTGTTGCAATGGGACACCTATGTGTTTTGGTGTTTCTATGCAAACCTCAATGTGACAGCTTTCCCTCATTTGACGGACTTGCTGATTACAACAACAAGAGCGTTCTTAGGGTGATGAGAGGTTGCCATGGCAACCATAAGGCTTGTGTGCTCATCTACTTCAACCTTCCCACAGCAGCAAAAAATGAACCCATCTTCAGATGCCAAAGGAGCTGGGTCATTCAAAAAATGACCCATAAAAGATGTCTGTATAAATCAGAGGTTTTTGATTCTTTTTGAGGCCAACAAGCATCCCCGACCCCGATATAAGTGAAATGTTGAAGGAATTAATGTAATCATGCCAGTCACTCTGCATTTCAAACTCAAGTGTACAGTAATTGCAGTGAAGTGCTGTGTCTGTGGAGGTGGGTGTGTGTGTAACCCTAATCCTAGTCTCTCTCTTCTTCTTGTGTCCTGATTACTCCTGCGGTGATTGTGTTTTGAACAATCTCTCAGAGCGCTGAAGTGGTGGACAGAGGCAAGAGCAATGTCAGATCCCTTAACATCCGCACAGCGCCACTTCTTTCCATTGTCACAGGAATCTTAAATGTAATAATCCTTATTTACAACACAAAATGGTGAAATTAGGCACTTCAAGGATAAAGGTGACTCTTTTCTTGACTTCACAGCTCAATATTTGTTAAAGTTCACCCAAAAATTGATCTTTTCTCAGGCCGTCCAAGATGTAGATGAGTTTGTTTGTTCATCAGAACAGATTTTGAGAAATTTAGCATTACATTACTTGCTCAACAATGGATCCTCTTAAGTGAAAGGGTGCTGTCAAAATGGGAGTTCAATCAGCTGCTAAAAAAAAATCACATCGCGTGAAAAGTGAAAAAGTCCGTCTCCTGTTGTCCTCTCACATCAAAATTATTTCAACTAATTATTTAGAACTGTTTCAAACTGTTTTCAATTGTTAACACTTCTCTCCTGATTCAGATGAGACTTTATTACTGGAGAAAGCAGTATGGATAGAGGACTACAAGCAACAGTTTGAAGCTAAAAGCATATTATGTTTCTTGCAAACTCACAGCTTTCACTTCATGTTACTTGATGGACTGAAGTCGTATGGATTACTTGTCGATTACTGTGATGTTTATATCTGCTGTTTGGACTCCCATTCTGATCGCCTTTGGGGACCATGTGATGTAATGCTAAATTAATCCAAATGTCATGTACAGCTTGGATGGCCCTTAAAAAGCTGATCTTAAAAAGCTGTTGCCTATAGTACGAAATCCCAAAGACAGCCCTATTGGTTTAAAAATATTTCAAATGTATTCAAATTAATTATTTATGAGTGAATAATAAAAACAGGATATTGCTGTTATTATTTCATTAGAATACACTGAACTATTTTTATTTTTTATTTTATTTTACTCAAGAGGTTAGCATTCACAAAAACATGCAGAAATGTAGCTGGCCTTTATAATTGTTAAGTTGCCATGGCAGCCACACAAAAGCATGGAGCCTGCGCCCACTTCAGAGCAGCATACACTATCCTATTGTACCACACACTCATTTTCTACACCACTTGTTCTCGGTGGTCTTCAAGGCTGCACTACACACACAACAGCCAAATGCTTCCAATGTCTCTGCATTTTAATGAGTCACACGTAACGTAATGCAGTATGTTCTTTCCTATAGAGATGCAAAGCAATGAGGTTGCAACAATTTAGAGCTGTTTTTTTCCCCTATGCATCCTTTGCACAATTACACATTTTAGCTGTATCTGTGTAAAAAAAAAAAAAGGGCATGATCCTTAAACACATTACGGTTGACTAAACAGGAGAGTCACATTTTATACTTTTAACTATATCAGTTAAGTCTGTTCTGGCCTTTTAAGTCTCTTTAAACATGTTTGGTGTAATCTTACAAATATGTATTGTATGTAAAGGTCCAATGTTTATTGAAGTAGCACTTCTTCAGAAGAAGAACCAGTTGTACAAAAATAACATCACTGCCATCTACAGGATGCTCTGCAAAATAATAAAAGGGCATGGAAGAAATCTACAATTTATAACGATGCAGTATACAGTGTAATTTTTTGTTATTGTTGAAGCCGTTCCACATTACCACTCTTTATAGAATTTTTTATTAAGATATTTAATTTAAAACCTGACTATAAAGTTGATTTAATATAAAACATATCTCGACTGTATCCAACAATTAAATCATCCAGCGTCATATTTTACATAATCTTTTTCATTAATAGTTATTAGAGTTATTTATAGTAAATTTGTATTTTATTTGTTTTACAAAATTTGGTCACAAACTAGCTACACTCAAAGAAAAAGGTACGAAGTACTCATTGGGGTGGTACCCCAAGGTACAAAAGCTAAAGGTACCTTATTTGGGCAACTTTGTACCTTATTTATCCCTAAATAGTATATATTAGTGCCTGAGATGTGAATAGTATTGCTTTAAAAGCACATATTAGTACTTTAGATGCCTACAGTTTGTACCCGTATTCCTTAAAGTGAGAATGATTCCCTATTTAAATTTTTTTATTTTTTTTTTTTAATTTAATAATTACATTTTATTCAGACTACTCTTATATTAGCCAGATACATTTAAACATAAATATGCATTATGAAAATATGCAACTAAGTGTTGAACAATGTACTTTAAAACGAGACTACTAGTGGTGTCGCGAGAGACAATCAGGTATCTGTGTTGTTCTGTGTAATTTTGTGAATGCACCAGTGCCGCATTCCTTTGTACCTTGCGATTAAAAATGTCTTGTAAATAATGTTACAAGTTCATGAATGTATCCATATATGTGTAACCTACAGTTTCTGATTAATAAAGTCTTCAAACTTACTTTTATTTACGTTTTACTTGATGTCTGTGTATTTATTGTTAACATTTGATAAGTATTTGAGTCTGTTATGTTTGTTAACATATTTTTACATTAAATAGCAGGAAAGCCAGCTCGTGCACTCAAACTACCGTTTTTAGAAAAATGTAATTAGGAATTTTATGTAGGCTACATTATTGCGCTTGGCAATATCCTTATTTTTAACATATTGGCTCTTACTTATTTCAGTATAATATCACTAAATAAAACATTGTTGAAACACTCAAGAGAAAACTAAAAATGCTATCTGAATGTTTGCCAGCATGGCCAAATGTAGTGCAACAATATTGATATGCTTTATCCAGTGGTTGAAAATGGTAAAGGCATCCACCTAGTGGATAAATAGAACAGACGCCGAAACAGGGCCCCATGAGGACTAACTGCAAGGAAATGTAATACTTTTCTTGCCTGTTTTGCAACTGTGGATAGGTAAAGAAAGCGGAAAATGCTTCAGCCTTTTCCTAGTTCATTGCAAAAATATCTAGTGTTCGAAGATTACCTTTTGATTACTAGGATTTAGATTTTTGCTGGGCGGTTA
>JADLZN010007196.1:600000-827145 GCA_018155175.1 Sinocyclocheilus anophthalmus
TTCTCATGCGGTCATATGATGCGGTGGCAGACACAGTCAGCAGAGACTCGGCTTCAGCCATGAACCCTGAGAGAAGAAACCCAGCATCTCAATGACAGACTGTCCCTGAATCACTGGAACATCATCTCTGACACGTCATCTCTCACCCAGATTCTCCAGGATCATCTTCCATTTATCTCGCACCTCTCTCCTGATGTCTCTCATGGCCTCGATGTCGATGCTCAGACGCCGGTAGCCCTGCAGGACAGAAGACACGACAGGACTCAACTGAACCATCGAAACTCACGAGCTCATACCTACAAATACCTTACTTTAGTAAGGTATGGATTTGGGATAGATTTTAATATTGGAAAAATGACAGAAATATGAGGATTCCGATTTTTTTTAAATGCAACCTTTCTTGTTTATTTCTATATATTTTTTCTGTTTATACATATATAAATACATACATGTGTAAATAAATCATAATACACAACACACACGCCACAATCTCACAGATATATATTTATACCTATACGCCACCGTATGTATGTATATATATATATAATATGTATTTATTTTTTTGCTTAATCGTCCTCGTTAGTTTGCATTTTACTCCATCTGTAATTAATAAAAATGAAGATATAATAATAATTATTGTTGTTTTGTTGTTTTATTAGCTCATTGTGGCTTATTCCCTTTGTGGTGACTTTACCTCTATGTTTCTGAATAAGACATGTGGAACAAATAACAGGATAACGTTTTATATTTCATTGATCTTTCCTATTTTATTACTATATTTTGGTATTTGATATAGGACGGCCCTGGGTTGGCAAAGGCCTATATAAATAAACATGAACACACCAATAATATTATTAATAATAATTATAAAATAATAATATAATTAGTATTATTATGTTGGCTACCCTCGGCTGTCTATCTACCCTGTCTGTCTTCTATCTATCCTAATCTATCTATCCTACATATGTCTGTCTTCCTATTATGCTATCTATCTCTATCTATCTATCTATCTATATAACTATCTATCTATCTATCTATCTATCTATCTATCTATCGATCGATCTATCTATATGTCTGTCTGTCTTTCATCTACTACTATCTACGATCTATCTATCTATCTATATGTCGGTCTGTCTGTCTACTATCTATCTATCTAGCATCTATCTAATCTGTCTATCTGTCTGTCTGTCTTCTCTATCTATCTATCTATCTATCTAAATATCTATCTATCTATCTGTCTGGTCCTGTCTGGCTGTCTGTCTGTCTCTCGATCTCTCTTATCTATCTATCTAGCTCTCCGGTCTATCTATAGTCTGTCTGTCTGTCTGTCTGTCTACTATCTGTCTATCTATCTGTCTGTCTATATGTCTGTCTATCTATCTGCCTGCCACCTCTGCCGCCTGCCCTGCCTCTGTCTGTCGTCTGTCTGGCTGTCGGTCTGTCTGTCATCTATCTATCGGTCTGTCTCTGTCTGTCTGTCTATCTATCTAGCCATCTAGCTATCTAACTATCTATCCTAACTATCTAGCTAACTATATCTGTCGGTCGCTGTCTGTCTGCTTCTGTCCTGTCTGTCTATCTATCTATCTATCTACAGTGGGGAAAAAAGTATTTAGTCAGCCACCAATTTGTGCAAGTTCTCCCACTTAAAAAGTTGAGAGAGGCCTGTAATTTTCATCATTTGGTATACCTCAACTATGAGAGACAAAGTAAGAAAAAAAAATGTAGGATTTTTAAAGAATTTATTTGCAATTTATGGTGGAAAATAAGTATTTGGTCAATAAACACATTTCATCTCAATACTTTGTTATATAACCTTTGTTGGCAATGACAGAGGTCAACGTTTTCTGTAAGTCTTCACAAGGGTTTCACACACTGTTGCTGGGTAATTTGGGCCCATTCCTCCATGCAGATCTCCTCTATAGCAGTAATGTTTTGGGGCTGTTGCTGGGCAACACGGATTTTCAACTCCCCCCTATGATTTTCTATGGGGTTGAGATCTGGAACTGGCTAGGCCACTCCAGGACCTTGAAATGCTTCTTACGAATCCACTCCTTCGTTGCCCGGGCGGTGTTTTTGGGATCATTGTCATGCTGAAAGACCCTGCCACGTTTCATCTTCAATGCCCTTGTTGATGGAAGGAGGTTTTCACTCAAAATTTCATGATACATGGCCCCATTCATTCTTTTGTCGTCCTGGTCCCTTTGCAGAAAAAACAGCCCCAAAGCATGATGTTTCCACACCCATGCTTCACAGTAGGTATGGTGTTCTTTGTATGCAACTCATCATTCTTTCTCCTCCAAACACGACAATTTGAGTTTTTACCAAAAAGTTCTATTTTGGTCTCATCTGACCACATGACCTTCTCCCATGCCTCCTTTGGATCATCCAGATGGTCTTTGGCAAATTTCAGACGGGCCTGGACATGTACTGGATTAAGCAGGTGGACACGTCTGGCACTGCAGGATTTGAGTCCTGGCGGCGCAGTGTGTTACTGATGGTAGCCTTTGTTACTTTGCTCCTAGCTCTCTGTAGGTCATTCACTAGGTCCCCCCGTGTTGTTCTGGGATTTTTGCTTACAGTTCTTTTGATCATTTTGACCCCATGGGGTGAGATTTTGCGTGGAGCCCCAGATCGAGGGAGAGTATCAGTGGTCTTGTATGTCTTCCATTTTCTAATAATTGCACCCACAGTTGATTTCTTCACACCAAGCTTCTTACCTATTGCAGATTCAGTCTTCCAGCCTGGTGCAGGTCAACAATTTTGTTTCTGGTGTCCTTTGACAGCTCTTTGGTCTTGGCCCTGGTGGAGTTTGGAGTGTGACTGTTTGAGGTTGTGGACAGGTGTCTTTTATACTGATATACTTTTTCAAACAGATGCCATTTATACAGGTAACTGGTGGAGGACAGAGGAGCCTCTTAAATAAGTTTGTTACAGGTCTGTGAGAGCCAGAAATTTTGCTTGTTTGTAGGTGACCAAATACTTTTTTTACCGAGGAATTTACCAATTAATCTTTAAAAATCCTACAATGTGATTGTCTGGATTTTTTTTTTCTCATTTTGTATCTCATAGTTGAGGTATACATATGATGAAACATTACAGTCCTCTCTCATCTTTTTAAGTGGGAGAACTTGTACAATTTGTGGCTGACTAAATACTTTTTTGCCCCACTGTATCTATCTATCTATCTATCGTATCTGTCTGTCCTGTATATCTATCATCTATCTATCTATCTATCTATCTATCTATCCTATCTATCTATCCTATCTATCTATCTATCTATCTATCTATCTATCTCTCTATCTATCTATCTATCGATCTAACTATCTTTCTCTGTCTGCTGTCTCCTATCTATCTATCTTCTATCTACGATCTATCTACACTACCTATATCGTCTGTCTGTCTATCTAATATACTATCTATCTCTATTCTGTCCTGTCTGCTGTCGGTCTATCTAACTATCTTCTTCTCTATCTATCTAACTTATCTGGTCTGTCTGTCTTCTAGCTATCTATCTATCTTCTAGTCTATCTACTATAAAAAAAAAAAAATCCTTGTTTTTTTCCCTGTCCTGTCCTGTCTATCTATCACTATCTATCTCATCTATCTATATTCGTCCTGTCTATCATCTATCTAATCTATCTATCTATCTGTTTGTTGTCTATCTATCTATCTGTCGTCTATCTATCTATCTATCTCTCTATCTATCATCTATCTCTGTCGTCTGTCTGTCTGTCTCTATCTTCTATCTATCTATCTATCTAGCTATCTATCTATCTATCTATCTATCTGTATGTCTAGCTGTCTATCTATCTATCTAGCTATCTATCTATATCTGTCTGTCTGGCTATCTATCTATCTATCTATCTACTATATCTGTCTGTCTGTCTATCTATCTATCTATCTAATCTATATCTGTCTGTCTGTCTTTCTATCTATCTATCTCTCTATCTATCTATATCTGTCTGTCTATCATCTTTATCTATCTATCTATCTATCTATAAACCTATCTATCTATCTATCTATCTATCTAGCTATCTTAGGGGCTGTCTGTTTGTCTGTCTATCTATCTGTCTATCTACTATCTATCTATCTATCTACTATCTATCTACTATCTATCTATCTATCTATCTATCTAGCTATCATCTATCTATCTATCTATCTTGTCTGTCTGTCTGTCTTGTCTGTCTGTCCTATCTATCTATCTATCTATCTATCTATCTATATCTCTCTATCTATCTATCTATCTATCTATCAACTGTCTGTCTGTCTGTCTGTCTGTCGTCTGTCTATCTATCTATCTATCTTTCTATCTTTCTGTCTTTCTGTCTGTCTTTTTGTCTGTCTGTCTATCTATCTATCTACTATCTATCTATCTACGCTATAATCTGTCTGTCTGTCTTTGCGTCGTCCTGTCTGTCTTTCTGTCTGTTGTCTATCTATCTATCGATCTACTATCTATCTCTATTCTGTCTGTCTGTCTGTCTGTCTATCTATCTATCTATCTATCTATCTATATCTGTCTGTCTGTCTGTCTGTCTGTCTGTCTGTCTGTCCTTTTCTATCTACTATCAATATCTATCTATATCTTTCTGTCTGTCTGTCTATCTATCTGTCATCTATCGAGCTAGCTATCCCCTTCAAATCCCCTCATCTATCTATCTATCGACTTCTATTCTACTATCTATAGGGCTATTAGAATCCATTGGAGAAAAACATAATAACAGTAAATACGGCTCACCTTGACTTTGTTCATTTCAGACGTCTTATCTAGGTGTGCTATTATTTGTGTTAATCATACTGTGTAATTAGACATTAGAGCATGGCATCTGTGTTTAATTACGGCTCGTATTCAAATGCAAATGTTCTGTGCACGCCACACCTGAGAGCCTCGCTGGGTTTGGGCTCTGCTCTGCAGCAGGTTGTAGAGCGTGCGGTCGTCGTCTCTCTCGGAGTGGGAGGGGTCTCCGGGTTCGTTCCACAGGTTGGTCTCTTGGTCCCGCCTTTTTTTCGCCTCGCGATCGAAATATTCCAACGTGTCGTGACTGACACAAACACAAACACAAACACAATGTCAAAATACTGTCACCATACGAGTTCGTCGAGCCTGGAAACGGCCACGGCAAACAGTGTAAAAAGCTGGATTAGTGTGTTTTATATAATTGTAATTGCGTCAAAACCGTTTTCTTAAAAAAAAAAAAAAATGTTTTTTTTTCTGTCAGGCAGCGAAAATATTGCTCGGACCAAAGGAAAAGCAGAAGTACGTTGGACTGTGAGTTATGAATTAAATATTTATGAATTTTATTCCACATGTTGTATAGAGTTGAAGATTAGTACTGTTTGAAACGAGTATAATCATTCTAGAGAGTGGGCAAACAGTGCAAAAAGTGAAAAAATAAAACCTTGTCTCAGACAAATGAACTACATGTACTTATATGTACTAAGCTAACCGAGCTATGCTTTGTACAACCTCCCACCTTTGTTCCTCTTTTTTAACAAAATTGCTTTTTTTTTTTAATCCTGGACTATGTAATATAATTTCCGCTTTATCTTTACAGCATTCAGATGTTTTTTACATTTCTAACACCATTCTGGTGTTTAGCGACAGATTAACACTGTCACAGTACCAACAACTCCAACACACCACACATAATATCTAATGAAACATTATCAAAATATTCACTGACGGAGTGACAAAACCTTAATGTATTAACTATCAAATACATTGAATCCGTCAATTACTGTATTAGAACAAACAGTGAGTATGTTATTGTTTATAAAGCTTTTATTCAAGAGTCACATTTAAGTATTTTGATATATCATTGCAACACAAAATCCTATGGTGGTGACATGACGGTGTTGACAAATTTGGCATTTCTCATTTCATGTTCATGTAGTAGCCATTTAATTTTTTTCAGTTGATGCTTGATGCTAATGGAACCTGCTTCAGGAGGATAAAATTATCTAAATATTTCAAATAATTCCCTCAGAATTTGGAAGTTGGTGTTGACATATCATGGTTGTGACAAAGGAAATATTAACATTAGGATAAAATATTCTAAAACTAAAACGTAGCAGAGCCTGTCTGACACTGATGTACTCTGCAGAGGTGAACTGTGGCAAGGGGGTCCTTTAGAGTGACCGCTGCCCCTGATATTCCCAGATTTTATTACATTTTATTGAATGTCTGACAGTGTTGACAAAAAGTTGCAAAAATCGTATTAAACATGCATGTGTCATTAAAAAAAAAAAACCTTGCTTTGATAGGAGATATTATAAAGTGTTGCTTATGATAAAACAAGCTCTTTTTCATCATAAAAAAAAAAACATTTTTATCCATTTTATTGCATATGAATACTTGAACCCTTCCCTGTGGACACACTGTTTTAGATGTAGTGAGAAGACATTAAGAAACACAGATTTGGTATAAATGAACTACATTTAATGTTCTAATTGTGTTAAATACGTTCTATTATTAATCCCTCATGACATTTCAAATTGAACTTTTTTTTTTTTTTTTAAAGCTAATAGCAGTTACCCTTGCTGGACCTGTTTTGTCCCACGTCTCAAGAATGAGTTTGAACCAAAGTAGCTAACGTAATTTGCTAAAATTGGCCTGTAAAAATAATATGAAAGCAGAAACTCAAACCATCAATAGTCAGACATGATATAAAAACAAACCAACCCCACATCTCCTTAGTAATACCTAAGTAAATGTCTCTTTTCGTCCTCCTCGTTATCATCCTCACAGCAGCAGCAACAGCAGAATCTTATACAGAACTTCTTGAAGGCGGCACCCATCCTCAAAATACAAAACTAGAAGATGGAGGAAAAAAAAGTCTAAGTTCACAAGACGAGTGTTAAAAAGCACATCTGCCTCTCCAAGAGACTTGAAGGTGAGATTTCTGAAGAAGATGAATATAAAACAAACGAACACACAAAAAATCTCGCCTTTGTTCAAGCTGTCACAGTCATATGTGGTTCTCCAGGTATTTGTTTAGAAGAAAATAGTGTCATGTATTGCTTTGTTGTAACTTACCCCAGAAACTTCTGGCGGAATGCTGAATCCATCAATTCAGGTCTAAACCCAGTTTTTCCTATTCAGAAGTGAAGCATCTTTCGGGGCCCAGAGAGCGCCTAAAACATTTCAGCCTCTCTCTAGAATGAATAACATCACAGTTCAGTCATGAGTCTGAGCCGCGTAACCTGAGGCCATCACAGACCTCGAAATAAAGCCACTCGTCCTACAGCCCCCAAAACACAAATGTGCTTTTACCTCTGAATGTTTTCAACAGTCGGTTTCCAGAACTTCATGCTATTTTAAAGGGTTATAGTGAAAATGAAGCAGGTTTGAAGTGAAAAGACTGAGTGATTACATAACACTGTTGCTTCATATTATTATGAAAACCAATAATCCTAAACCTCCTGCTCTCATTTCATGCAAAATAATCAAACTAATAAATACCAGATTTGAGAAGCATATAACAGCAGGTCAGTGTTATTTTAGTTGTATTATTTATAAAAACCGTTAGTTATTATTAATATTTCGATTGAGCATTTATTTGTATATTGTCAGCTTTCATTAGTCATTGTATTCATTCTGTATTAGTTATGTTTAATAATTTTGGTTTAATTTATTATTATTTTTGTTTTTCAAAATTTTGACCAGTTTAATATTTTCAGTGCGATAACGTAAACCTATTGCATTTGTAATTTTTTTTTAGTTTAGGTTTTTCGTCTAATATTAATATATTATTTTTTCATATGTTCAGCAAGTGAAATCCAGAGGTAGTGTAACATTTTGTCAGATTGATGTCTCTTCTGAAATACAAGACAAATACTAAATGCACAGATTTTTTTTTTCCCTTTACCTATTTTTTTTTTGCCAGCTGTCAAGTATTATAAAAGAGTAAAAATTTCTGTCTGAAGTTTGTCGTGACCAAAAACCCAGAATTAAACAATTATCTTTTGCTTTGCATATTAAGATGTGTAATTTAATTGACAGGCCTTAAGGAGTACAACCTCATCAACTGCATCATTTTGGTTTGATCAATGTGGCTGAAAGTTTGTTTGAAAGTAGCACAAACGCAATGGTACCAAGTCACTGATTAATGTAACTGAACATTAATATATACACCAGCAAATTCCAAGCATCTGAATTTACGTGAGAAATAAAGAAGTGTTTTTGATGTGTGATACTCATGTGAGAGTCTCATAGGCTGTGTTCCATCACATGGACACAGCGTACTCGCCAGAGGCTTTTCACTTAAGAAATAATACAATAATCCTTGTGATCATTCAGAGGTTTTAAAGACAGAGAAGGGGAAGATCCAAATTGTTTACTACATTATATAGATATATATAAAAAAAAGTTGACATGGGGGGGGGGGGGGGGGGGGGGAAAGCTACCCTTTAAATGTCCCTAATGTCGTTGCATTAGATAAAAGACAAACCTTTTTATATCAACTAAAGAGAATGTTCAGCAAAACCTTTACATATTTTTATTTTTAGTTTGCTATAACACCAGATATATGTTCCATAAACCATTCTTTCTAGTGCCATTTCATTTCAATCATGGTTAAAGTGAAATTATATTAATTATCGATATTATATGACATGTTTTTTTGGTTTTTTTTGCAATGTAAATATATTATCTGGTATATCTGAATCTGATTAACGGTTAGAGAGTCGGACTCATAACCCAAAGGTTGTGGGTTTCGAGTCCCCGTACCGCGGGATTGTAGGTGGGGGGAGTGAATGTACACGCTCTCTCCCACCTTCAATACCACAACTGAGGTGCCTTTGAGCAAGGCACCGAACCCCAACTGCTCCCCGGGCGCCGCAGCAAAAATGGCTGTCCATTGCTCCGGGTGTGTGTTCACGGTTTGTTTGTGTTCACTGCTGTGTGTGTGCACTTTGGATGGGTAAATGCAGAGCACTAATTCTGAGTATGGGTCACCATACTTGGCCACATGTCACGTCACTATTCTATTAAAAATGCTTGGCTTTGTTTTTTTTGCCATCAAAACAAATACAAAATATTCATGTATTATATTTTAATGCCATTTCAGACTTTCAAAAGTGTTGTTTAAGTGTTTATTCACTTTTGGGGGTCATTGTTTAATTAACTATAAATCTGAAACAGGAAACACATCCAGTATAAACTGTTAGTTTTATTAAATGTTGATTCTTCATTTTTTTGAGTAACATGCCAAAATTCTGTATAGCTTCATATTACTGTAAATCAGTATAAAAATATCATTTACACAGAACTTGAATCATGAGTGAAGTGAACTGCAAAAGGCTCTGCACAAACAAATGTGGTTACAGTCCATAGAAGCCAAAAAAGGTGTTCAGATACAAAATACATCTAAATAATGAAAGCAACTTGTGATTTCAGTGAGGGAAACTGTAACAAAGGCACACAAGTACAAGCCAAGAAGGCTGCAAAACAAAGTACAGAACAGGACTTTAAAAAGATCAACATTTTTCACGATACCACTGATAAACCAACTTCAACATGTGCTGTCCCTTAAAAGGAAGCGCAATACCCTGTAAGAGTGTTTTTTCGCTCTGTTAAAACCAGTATGCATTTTGCTTGCTTCAAGGCAACTGTTAATGTAGGACACATTTGCATTTCTATTAGACAATACTAATCAAACAACCAGTGAGCGACTATGCCTTAGTTTCTGTTTATAAATTGCTATGCCCTGTATAAATGTGGTAAACATGAGTGTATAATCAAAAAAACGTGGACAGTAATGCTCTTTGAGAAAACAAACTGACATGCAATAAATGCAAGAAATAAATGCATGCATTTCAACAAAAGGCCCGTTATATTAATTTCACATGGATTTTGAGCTGCTTTGAACCAGTTTTTATAGAATAAAATCAAGCACAAAAGTTAGCTTTTTTTTTGTAGCATATTTTATGCAAATACTCTGGGTCGTAGTTAACCGGATATGTTGATTTAAGACATAACTGTATAATCAAACTCTTAACCATTTACATTATTAGACAAATGATCATATACATGGCAGGATGCTGATCTATGCTACAGATGAATGCATTTACTTTTAATAATCTAAGAGCCAATTGCAAACCATAATAAGATCTAAAACAATAATTACAATTAGTATGAATGTGTGTGCATGTTCGATTAAGGCAAAAGTAAAAGCAGAATGAGAAACCACAGCATATTCGGCTCAGAAACAGTCCTAGCCTTCAGTCGTGTTCACTAGGGGACAACAGTGGTTTTAGGCACAATCAGTTTTTCCCCTGACCTCTTATACAGCACAAGCTGCTCTCTGATAACTTCCTGTGCATGTTTCCAGCTCTTGTTGGGTTTGACAGTATGAGTTATGACCTCTGTGTGCTGCAGTAGTACATTTATATAAAATTAAACTTCAGTGTAAAGTGCAGCCAAACTGTCCTAGACGCAGACAGCCGTGACAACCTCCCGCCAGTCAAACGCAATGCTGTATCTCCTCATGGCAGTTGTGGTTTGAATATGGCACAGTGTAATTCGAAGTTACCACGATGTAAACTGTGGCTGGATAAAGAGTCGAAGCCAGAGATCACCGGTAGGAGACGTAGACATTTATACGCTGCCTGAGATGAGACATAAACTCGAACATGGTGGCGGCCAGTGACTGGTGGATGAGGTAACGTGGCAGGCGACCCTGTTGAAGAAAATTAGTAAAAAAAATATATATATCTTTATATATTATACAAAATATATTCATATAAAAAAAATTTATTACTATTTCATTACAATTTGAAAATGAGCAGTCTGCGCACAAATTACTGCTCTATGGTTGAAAAGGTAGTCAGTTGCTAGGGTGTTTTGGTAAATTTGCAGATTTTCAACTAGATAATATCAGTAGTATAAGTACATGAACAATGTGAATTTTTAACTGCGTCGAGAGACCCTCTATTATTAACAACGTAAAATGCGTCATCTGGCAAACTTTTGACATCTCCAAGGCTTTTGTGAAAACTACAGGTCATATTTCTGCATTTTTGTAATCCCACTAAGGTTGTGACGGTGAGAAAATATTCCCACCGGTTAATCGACGTGTGACAACACGTATACAGGGGTGTTTCCTCTTTTCCTTCGCTTTTAAATAGCTTGTAAAAGCGGCGTGCACATTTTACTTTCGAATTAGAGGCAATTCGGCATAAAGCAATTGTTTGTTTTTAGTTTGTTTGAATTTTCCCTCTTTTCCTCGCTTTCCGTCGCTTTTAAATAGCTTTAAAGCACCGTGCGCATTTTACTTTCACTTTCGAATTAGCGCCAATTCGGCATCAATTGCTTGAATGCAACAACAAAATACAACGTCAAACTCACTTAAGCCTATATATAAAACATAGAACTTTTATTAACAAAACGAATAAAAATACACCATGCTATAGGGCAGGCTATGCCTACTATAAAATAACAAATAACTTGCATAAAGTTTAAATAGGTATACAAAACTGGAAATGAGTAAACATGTATAATATATAACCAAATAAATAAGAAACGTAGGACGTTTATTAGCAAAACGAGTAAGAAAGCTTGGAGGCACGGCATACACCTTGATGTAAAAAAAAAAATTAATGACACAAAGTTTAAATAAAGTAAAAATCAGCAAACACTGTGGAACCAATTAAATAAGAAATGGATGTTAAAAAAACTTCCAAAATCACCTTAGATAAACGGCAAAAGTCAACAGGCTTTTCAAAATCCAAAATATTGCCAAACAGGCGCTTTTGCATTTCGTTTCGAAACTAAATCATCCGCGATCGTCTTGTCTGTCTCACCTCACTCTTCTTGTCCATCAGCTCGACTCACTCTCCTCACTGGAGAAATTAAATCTGATCTGTGATGCGACTGTCGTTCGGCACGCTGCATTGAGCAGCCGCATTCAGTTTTTAATTGTAGTGTCTCTTCTTTTACGGAATAAAATTATTTTTATTACTATAGAAAATCAAAACGACGGTGGGGGTCGGTGCCGCAGGGGGCAAGTGACGGAACTGGTGTTGCAGCTTAACAACGGTATCACCGTTAGCACCGTCTATCGCGGCAAGCCTAATTCCCACTCAGATATTCTGATCGAGTCTAGTGCAATTATGGGTGTTGAAGTTACTTAATACTACTTTTTTGCCACAGCCCCATTCTCCGTTTTCTATGGAAGCTTGTTTCCGCCACTGAATAACAAAAAAAGGTAATTCCGACTTTCTATTTCACAATTCTAAAATAATTTTCCACGCAATTGCGAGTTCACATCTCATAATTCTGACTTTTTTTTTATTTACAGTTATGAGTTGAGTTACGAGCATGATATAAATTCACAAATGTAAAAAAAATATTAGAATTGTGATATGATTTTTTTTCCAGAATTGAACATTATAACTTGCAAGTTTATATTTCACAATTCTGAGAAAAGAGGTCAGTAATGTGGGATAAAACTCAGAAAAAGTCAGAATTGAGAGAACTACAAGTAAAAAAAAACAAAAAAACTTGCAATTGTGTTTATATATATTGCAATTCAGAGCAAAAAAAAAAGAAAAAAGTCACAATCATCATTTTTTTTATTTTTTTTGTCTGTGTATTCCTTTGTTTTTTTTAATTAACTGGTCCAAATCAAAAGAACCAAGTCCCAAATTTCTAGATATGGTTCAACAATTTTAATGGTTGCCAATTTTAATATCCATCAGACAAAAATCATAAATCTGAATGCTTCAAAATGTTATAGCACACATCTCAACAAATTGCATGATGTCTGTAACACAAATGGTGCAGGATGACTTTACAATGAAGTTACTTAATGTTATAGGGTTTTTCAAATCTCCAAATATTCCAAAAATACTTGCATTTAAAAACACCTAATTAAAAACGCTCATTATTTGAATGTGTTTAAATGGCAGTAACTGCAGCTCTTACCTTAAGGTCTGTATTGAGGACCCAGATGAAGGTGCAAACTGAAGGATTACTGTTAGATTTCAACACAACAAACCCACCAGGACCATTTTCCCCTCTGAGAGAGAGAGAGAGAGAGAGAGAGAGTTCAGTTTACAGCTTTAAGTTCTCCATTTTTATTGGCTGACGAAGCAAAACGCTTTGCATTCAAGCAGACCTGACGTAGCGACTGTGAGGGGGTTTACTGCTGTGATTGGTGGCCATTCCTGCAGAGATGTAGCAGTCTCTTCTGCGCTCCACCCGACGAACGTTCACAAAGTCCCTGAAGATCAAGAACATAAAAAACAGACCAGTTGGAACTCTTTGACTTCTCAATTATTAGTACAGCCAAACAGCTAAAAATGATAAAAAAATATGCTATTTTTACATGTTAAACAGACTTTAAGCAACGATTGGTAAGCACTCTCTCACCTGGGAGACACAACACCTCCAGCGGCTCCTGCAGAAACATCATATGACACCATTGTGTTGTCATCCACTCTCTGTAAAATCTGTAGACAGATAAAAAAACAACACGGAGAACATTACCTGTAATGACAGAGTGTATGCAGGACACTTAGAAACAGCTTCTTCAAGGCTGTTTCAAAGATTAAAAGCTCAAAACCATCCCACAAAAACACCCATCTTATCTTGCAGCTTCGTAGTGTTTTATTTATGGCCTTTTTAATGGTTTCAAATCTGGGTCATCTGCATAAATATCACCCTGTCAAAGCACACCTGTTGTGTGCCAGGTCAAAAGAAGACCTATTTAACTAAAATACATTTAGTTCTCCATTATGCAATAACAACCAGTGACTAAAATGATTATTTAATTGGAAAAACATAAGCATCCATCATAAAAGGTAAATAGAAGTAAATATAAATCTATATTTGGAGTGAAAAATTGGTTTCGAAAGAAATTGAATGCTTTTTTTTTTTTTTTTTTCTTTTAGGAAGGAAATGGAATCTTGATACAAAAGGCAGTAATAGACATTTAACTGTTTATAAATCCAATATTTTTTAATAATGCTGTTTTCGTTTGAACTTTTAAAATCCCTGCCAAACCTGTCTGAAGTTTCCACAAAAATATTAAGTAGCACAACTTTTTTCAATATTGATCAACAAATCAGCATATTATAATGATTTCTGAAGGATTGTGTGACACTTAGGACTAGGGGTGTAACGGTACACAAACTTGATAGTTCGGTATGCACCTCGGTTTTGACGCCACGGTCCCGTATGGTTTCGGTACAGCATAAATTCAAATACAATCAAAAATTTCTTAGGTATAAAAATCCCTCAGCTTCTGCTCTAAACTATAGGGAGCCCTATTACATTATTATAAGGTTACAATTAACAACAGAGCCCAAACTTAAATTCAATTACCATTTATTTTTAACTATAATAATCGACACTCAAATAAAAAATTTGTATTCAAACATGTAAATTGCACATAATGCCGTTTTTAAATTAACTTCTAAATTATACAATTTCTATTTGTAGTTGAAATCATAATTTACACAGTGGCTGTCATAACTTGTTTCATAAAAGATATTTTTAAGCATACATTAAATTATTAAGACATCACTAACTATAATGAAGTATATAGTCTAATATTTCGCAAAATGCTCTTCTCTAGACTTCATTTCTCAAGCAAATAGCGAGCTGTGGGCACTGATGACTTGCCTGAGGTAAATGAAATGCTACGGTGCATTTTGTTTTAATGATGCATCTTTCCGCAATTGAAACACTGATTGAGCGATTACATGAGACGTTAATTCATGTTCATTTCATGTTAAAACTAGTAGTAAAGATGAAGGGATGGTCGTGCTCAATTTTTTTAAAGTGCACATGTGTCTTAACTATTAACACATGCCTCACACCCACATGTGTTTCAGCTGTCATTAATGGAGGCGTCTGTGAGTATGTGTACCTGACAAACAGACACTGTTCTGTTCCACTGCACCATCTTCTCCGGCTGCAAAATGACCTCCTGATACACCAGCTCTGCGGTACACTGCAAGAGCGCCTAAAACACCCAAAACACAGCTCAGTGACTGATTCTGTATATATGAACAAACATAAAGACACAAAAAGACTCATAATACAGAGGGAACATACCTTTAAAATAAACGTTTTCCCATGGAACGGGATTTCAAGAGTATATACTGCATCGCCCAGCTCCTAAGTATTAAAGCACATCATATTAAACCACTAACAAAAACAGAAACAAATAAAGACTGCAAGCACGGAGGTCTACACACATTAGTCTTATCAAACTTCCAGTTTTCCTCTTGTGTCAGTATCTGTTCCACCACAACCATGGCCTCCTGTCCCTGTCGTATAAACTGCTTGTCCTTAAAAACAAGTGATTGGACAAAGTGATCTGCTGTGCTTTTTATGAAATAAACGGTTCTTATTACTTTCGGACAAACAGAAATGGTCATTTTCAAACATTTCTTCCATCCAAACATAATGAAAAGGAAGAAAATAAGCATATGATTACTTGTTCTGTTAGTTCTTTCCTACCGAGACCCTCTTCATCAAGGTCTTCATCCGAACCTACAGGACAAACACAAACATTAGGCGGGAAATAAAGCAAAAACAGATAATGAGTTGCATTAGAAAGAAAGTGAATGGCGTTACCTGCCAGGGACTCCGGCGGGGAGTAAAACTGTCCGTCAGACACGGGTCTAGGACAGATCAGAGGGGCCGGCTCACACGCGGCATTAACTGCTGCCAGATACGCTGCAGGAGATGAGAAAACGACAGATCATCAATGTAGTGGGAGGACTTTCCCAAACATCAGTGACAGTCTGAAACTCTACAACAAAGCAGAGCATGTTTCCCTTCACACAGCTTTAAGTAATGTGACTTTACATGACCACAACACCATTAAAACGACAAAAAGGGATTTTTCTTTTCCTCTTTTGAATGGGCTTTGAAACTAAAAAGCCAAACTGACTCGCTCAGAAGTGATTACGTCTATGACGTCTCAACCATAAACGTATTAACATATGATCCGCATTCGCATAACAGTAAAGTTCAGTATTTTATCATACATCTAGGATGTTTTTACTAATCTCACGTGAAAAAATGTCAGCCATTCGTAATTTCTTCATTCACATTTTTTGAAGGTACAGATGCAAAAAACTTCTACTTCAAACTGCTTAATTCTAACAGCCTTAGAGAGAGTAGAAAAGGTCATGCAAAAAAAAAAAAGTTACTTGGAAAAAAAACTTGACTAATATTATAGGTCACCTTCAGGGAAAAATAAAATAAAATCAAATCAAATAATAAAGACCAGAAAAGAAATAACCTGCCATAAACCTTCTGCTATTTTCAAGTTATAAATTCCATAAACATTAACAAAATGCATTATTTGAGATTATATTAGACTTATAAGTATGTTATTGACATATAATGCATATTGAGATTATATGCATTTTATGAGACTTATAAGTATGTTATTGACAAATAATGGACTATTTTAGCTTTGGAGGATGGCTTTATGACTAATTTGTCATCTATAAAACATGCCCTATGAACAAATGCTGTTATTAATGACTTGTGTCAGTTCAATACAGCCCTGAATTTTCTTATTGTAAAAAGCTCTCTCACCTCTCTCATCTTCTGCTTCCTGTGTGAGAACCTGTGTGAGAACTTTGAAATCCAGGAACCAGGTTTCCAACCAAGCCACCACAAACGAGGTGATGGGAAGAACGTAACCAAAAGCATTCTGACTAAACAACTGAGAAAAACAAGAGGGATCTATGACGTCCTACACCTATTTCTATTATCACAGCAATATAATAAAACCGAGGAGGAATTCAGAGAGCTGCTAGTGGTCTCTCTGAGGAGCAAACACTATGACTTCCCTTAAATGAAGATAAATATTCAAATAGTTTGGTTAGGAAGACAAAACATGAACTAGCTTACATCTGACCAGATTACTTTGGCGATGAGGAAGGCGCTGGTCACCAGAGTAGTGATCTGAGAATGGAGAAAATAAAAAAAAGACAATGATCATATCCAAGCCTGTAAAAGTCATATTTCACCACAAATATGAAAAGGAAAATATTGTAATTATTATTAGCATTTTCTATAACGTTTACAGAAAATGCAAATATTGAGATTTATATAGGCTGAGGTCTTTCTTACCGCAATAACCCACCAATGTCTCAGTCGAAACGCAGCATAACCAAGCTGCAAGCACAGAAACCTAAACACAGCTAAAAGCTGGTCGGCAACAAGCAAAGGAGAAAAAGAGAGATTATTGCTTCGAAAATAATAACTGAAGATTTAACAATGACTGTTCAGTGCTGATTCTTAGTAAATATAAGAGAGTTTCAACGTGTTTCTAGGATGACATCCCTATTTTTGCAGGCATGACAGCAGCTTCAATAAATAATGAGGCCATTTCAATACCCCAAATTCACCCAAAACTTGCTCGTACAAGAAATGCAGTAGAGGACGACTACATCTATTGATGTCACATGCTAAAGTGGGTGACAGAAACCGTGTGAATCGCAATTTCTCACACCTCATGCTCTAGAAGCTTTAAATAAACAGACTAATGCTTTATCAAACCGAAAATAAAAACCCAAAACTGGAACGGTTTAATGATTCATATTTTATACAGTTAAGTGTGTGTTTGCGTGTTCATGACAAAGACTTCATCAGAGAGATCATATCAAACTAATAGTGTAGAGCAGTCAGTTATAAAAATGTACCATCTTTTATTATCAATAAGTAACAAGGCTTTCGCTTTATGATACTTACAAAGATATCGAAGAACGATGACTTGAAGTTGTAGTGAACAACCTCATTCTCAAGACTGGTCCATATACTCTTACTGATCTGAGAGAGACAGAGAGAAAGGCAAATCATGCATCCTTTCCTATATTTCATTGAAAACCTTAAAATGCACATAAATGCACTGTTTTATGTGTCACATGCTAAAGATACATATTAAATTACAAAAAAAAGTTTATGTACATAATATTATTATTATTCATTCTTTCCATAAATAGGCTACAAAACGGCATAATAAATATGTTTTAACCATTTATATTTTTTTTAAGTAAAAATATGTGTATGCGTACTTATATAAAATCATAAAATCTCAATATTCACATTTTCTTTTTGATGTAGTATAATATATATTTTATTTATGTACATAAATTTGTATTGCCGTTTTCCATAAATGGGCTACAAAACTATATAAATAGTCTTTCATTTTATTAAACTATATAAATAGTTTGGTATTAAATGTTTTTAACCATATGTTTTATAAAGTAAATACAGTACACGTGTATGTGCAGTTAAATATTTATTTACATATTTATCTGAAATATCTGTATTATCTTTTTTGATTGTTTTATTGTTTATGATTTTCTTATTAAAAATGCTCAAATGTTCAAAATATATTTAATATGCAAATTACAATATACAAATTTCACACGCCTCTATTTTCATCATAGGAAGTGAAAAGGGCACGTACAATCAACTGTAAAATTCACCCCACATGACTATGGGCCAAGTTAAAAAGGAAGTACACACTGAACGACAAGAGAAAAATGAATAGCATTGGGCAAGACAACAGTTTGGAAGCACAAAATAAAAACTCACATTTAATTCAATGATCCAGAGCAGAGTGATGAAGAGGAGGTCAAACGTAACGAAAAAAAAAAGACGAAGAGGCAGAACGTTCGGTTCGTACTCGAGAAGGCTTTCCGCCTCTCCACGTTCGCAATCAGCGGGGGGTAGTACGGGGAGGGAAGGGAGAGGGAATACGAGGCGTTCAAAGAAGCAATGGCTGGAAGACTTCCTCCCAACTCGCTGTAGTCCACGCCGCTCGGCATAACTAATGCAGCTGGAGCACATCCCCTAAACCAGAGACGGAAAGACCATTAAACAGTCAAACAAACAAACATGCTTTATCTGGCTCTTATGCAATCAGATACTGCAATTATACACAGACTGAAAGCACAGCGAGCAATCCAACAAGATCTAATCAAGCAGCCTTTGACTACTTTTAAAGCCACTCTAAAGTCATGGCTTAACAAAAGCATTCCCTATGTAGTGTACCTGATTGTATATGTATACTGTTTATGTACATATAATATGTAATCTGCGTTTGATGATCATAAACGTGTTGTTAATGTACACATTCTGCGATGCACTAAAATTGTTGATTTATATAGTCAGTGTCACCATGTTTGCATGAACTAGGATGAATGCTGAATGAATAAGAGTCATTTGTGATGAGGGGGGGGGGTTGACAATGGATAACTAAATGCCATCATTTTCCATCTAATTTGTGTTTATGAACTGTCATAGTTTCAGCAAGTGAATAAGCTGACATGACAACTCTAAAAATCATTTAAGAGCATTAAATCTAGCTTAATCTCTCTGTCATGCTTATGAAAAAATTGCCATTATGAAAGGAGGTAAAGGTGATTATACTGATTTATTAGAGAGCTTTTAACCTTTAATACTAGGCTTTTTTGGTTTGATAACCCTCTCTTTCCTATTTGTCCAAAGAATTAATGAATAAAATCATGTGACACACATAGAACAAAAGCAAAAGCATCTAATACTGAATGCTGCACTGTCAACATGAATGCAGTTCCTCTACGTGTGGCAAACAAGCTTTAAATATATATTTGACAACCCTTCATAAACACATACTTGATATTTAGAAGAGACCTAATGAATATTCAGGAGCACACTCACACTTATTTGTCTAGTTAGCACGCAAATCGCAGCATAAACAAGCTTGCAGCTCTAAACTTGAACACGCACTGACCTCTCGGTTAGTTGACAGCTGGTACAAGTTGTTTACAAGGCATCTAAAAGCACCAAACCCGTTGTTAATCAAAAATCAGCCGAGAGAGCAACGGTGAAGCCTAAAGCTCACCAGAATCAGCGCACCGTTCTCACTAGCAGGCTGCTGCTCTTCCGTGATAACAAGCGGATGCGGGAAAGCGTCACATCCGCCAGCTGATCGACGCTCTAAGCGCTCGTGGCTGAAGAGTGTGAAACGCCGAAATGAACTAAAACGCATCACGTGATACAGTATATATAATCAGAAATCTGAAAAGCTTAATATAGGCTAATATCTTAAACCAGTGAGAACATCTTAATAAAACACCAAGAATGACTATCAGCAATACCAAGGAGTTCTATGTTTAGTTATAATAACACTGGTATTTTGGTTGATGTTTGTAAAGATGTATGAACACAGTAATAAATTTCAGTATATGACAAATAAGAAATTGTATGGGTAAGTACAAAAAGTGGATGATATTTGTACTTTAAAGGCACAATATGTAATTTTCGCCACTAGAGGGCGCGTATTCAAAATAAACAGAGAAACAAAGGCGCCGTGACTGAGTGTGGAATCATGGGAGTTGTCTCTTCATCACATCCCCCACAGCGCCGATAGTGATGGTACGTTCGGATCATTTTAACGGATGCGACTCGGACCTTTGAGTCCCTCGGTGCAGCAAAATAATCGATTCTTTTTTTCCCCGAGTCATTTCGGTTCTATTTTAGGCAAAATAGAATTCAAATTATTTATGCGTGTTTCCGCTCTTCGCGGCCAATACGTCTACTACTTATCGAAGAACGTTGATCCCTACTACAAATCAATAGCAGAAACTGCTATAAAGAACAGAAAATTTAATTCATTGTACCTGGGTGCTTCAGTCTTATGATTAGCTCCCCCACCTCACTCTTATCAGAAAGTCTTCGGTTTGGGCTTATGGGGCTGTCCTTGATGAACGATTCCAGAACCGGTCGGCATAAAAACCCGCTTACGCCAAAAAAATCTGGGGGCAGAAACCGTCGAATACTTGAATCAGGTGAACTACTTGCTCGTATTCCGTACAGAACCTATAGGATGTTGGCGCAGATTTATTTTCGTCTCTTTATTTTGTCCCTTGTAAATGAGCGCGAGCGGCATGCTAGCGAAATCGCTACCCGCGAGACGACTCGTTCGTCCCCGAGTCACATGAAGAGGTTTGCGCAAAAGGAACGAATGTTCAGAACGAGCCGCAACACTAACATGACGCCGATTGCAATCCGATCACGACTCGGGCCGAGAAAATCATGTCACCGGATGAGCTCATGATTCGATAAGGTATTAGAATGACTGTCGGGTGGGCTGAATCCGTCTAAGCGAAACGAGGGGCCGCTGAACGAGTGTATGTGACACACGCTCGAAAAGCAGCGGAGCTTTTTATTAGCCAGGCAGTCAAAGCCGCTACAATTTTCCGCTGTCTTCTGTCATGCGTATGTGGGTCAAGCACGTCACTGTTTTAAATCATACTAGATACTTTTGAAAGTCGTGTGCTAGCTGCCTGTGCGGTCATCAACCGTGGGGGTCGCTCTATTAAAACGTCACAACAAGAAATAAGTCTTTGGTGTTTCCATTTTTCCATAGGCAAACCGAAATCGAGGGTTATGACGCATTAGGCAGATGACACAGTGACTACTAAGATATACATCGTCCGGTCACTGTTAAAATGCTTGTATTTCGTCTGGATTTCTTGTCGAAACAGTGGACGTCTAATGTAAGTACACAATATCAGCAAAAGACATAACAACACTGTCTATGGTGTTTTGGATATTAATACAAAAATTTACATATTGTGGGCCTTTAGTCTCTAATTCTGGCAGATTTCGAGTGATGGATGGCCTCATTTCCCCACACCATAACTAACATCATCGTCCCCATAACTGTTTATTCTGGCTTAAATATGTAATTGTCTGATCTAGTTTTAAATTTCCCACCGGTCGATCGCTACAGGCGACTACTGCGTCAGGGCATAAACGCTGGGTTTCATTTCGCTCCATCTGCCTACATGTTTCCCATAATTCCACCATAAAAGTCTGATCACTATAATTGTGTGAATCATGAAAAAATAAGAATCTCGCTTGTGGCCGACCCAAACCTGTTAGCGCTATCTATGGCCAGAATAGCATGGACCTGATGGGCGAACGTTAGACTTGGGGAAGTTACACTAATCTGAACCTCGTCCTTGTGATAGTTAAAGCAGAACTGTCCGGCGGAGAATCTGAGAATTAGATTTGTGACTAAAATATGGACTTCAGCGCTCTTATGGGATCCAGCCCTGATCAGTTCATCCCAGATTTTGAAAGGCATCATAACGGGGCAGAGCACTTTCAAGAGATGAGATAGAGAACCAACCACTGGCCGTCCATCTGTTGATAAGCAGAAATCTGTATGTTTTTGCAAAAAGCTGGCCCCACACACACCGACAAGACGATTCTCGTCTTTGCGGCATTAAACTGAAAGATATGCCTATTTTTCGATTTAATAACATTTTTATGGTCAGAGTTATAAAAAACATACATTTGCCTTCGCACATGTAAACTAATGGCAGCTTCAAACCAGAGGTCAAACATGTCCAGATTTTGTTCAAATGGCAGCAATATTTGAAGACTGTGTAATAGAGTTTGCCTTATTATGATCCAAAAACATGAAAAAGATATTCTTTAACACTTTAATTCAGTGCAAATATATTTATTGATACAGAGACTTTAACCTCAAACATTTCCATAGTCCTATGGATATATTTACTAATTTGGTACATTTTCTCCGATTTTTTATAATACGTTAATCAAAATCAACAATGTGTACCTGCATGAGCTTCAGAGGATATGCATACAAATATGATTATATTCAATATAAAGCAGTACAATTTCTTAAAAAAGCAACACGTGGCTGCCGGCTTCTCATTTTAAATCATCAATCATTTTTAAAAAATAGTTCAACATTTTTCCCTTAAAAGATTTTGCTAAGGAAGAAGCTTAAAAACTAAGTTAAGTAATAAGTTACCCAGCTAATATTAATGCAAGTTGTTAACTACAGTAATCGACTGAAATCATTTGTGTTCCTGATGTACCGAGCACTGAACGTTCACCCCGAGGCACTGAATTTGGAGTTTTTTTGTTATCTGTAACCAAATACAGTAATATCAAGAGATGCAAATTCTATTCTGTATGCAAATATGATGTTTATAGCAGCTTTGATCACCATGTCATTGACAAAACACAAATGCATCACAAAGACATCATTGTAGGAATGTGTTATTCACAGTCTGCCACGATTAGTTGCATGAGGCTAAAGTCTCCCAAAACAGTGAGATAAAGCAAAATAGTATGTGTGATATTAACATGGTCCACTCCATGTAAAAACAAAACAGCCTTTATTGGAATACTGATATAACTGCAGTCTTTATCAGCTGTTTTTTATTTTTTATTTTTTTTGAAGTACTCTTCAAATCTTTGCGTTTGAAACGTTTTGCCACACCTACCAATGGTGAATTTAGAAATTATTTTAGATAATTTTAGAAATTAGTAATTGTTTCTTTTTATATGCATAAATATGCAAATATAATTATATTTGAAATTATAAAGTGTCTTTTTTTTGGTTTCTGCTAAATTAACTAACTAATTTAACCAGGATGTTGGCAATGGTTTAACAAATAATAATGCTGCTAAATACTTGATATTGAGCCTTTCCATGTGCTCTGGGGATTATTGTTTTTGGCAAATGATTTCATGGGATTCGGTATAACAATTCTCTGTACTCGTTATGCAGTGTAGGCCGGGCAAAGAAACAGCAACGGCGCTCGCAAAACCTACTCGCAACTTCAACACACCCTCACACCGCACACACACACACACCTACACACACACGCACCCCACACTCACACACACCACACACACACACACACACACACACACGACACACACACACACCATCACACCACACACCACACCACACACACACACAAAAACACAAACATGACTATGACATAAGGCACATTCTAACACTTCACATTCATACTGCGCTACTCATAGAACTAAACATTTGTACTTTAGCTTTTTGTTCGAATGTATGAAATGCAGGGATGATATTAGTTGACTGCTGATGGATTTAACCTTATGTATTTCTATTTCATGGCAATGTCGGGGCGAATGAATTGTTTGAGGTTGTTTGACCACTCCAAAATTCCAGTCTTTCAGAGTTTTTTTTTTAAGTCTCTTTTTGTCTCTGAATACAAACAGACAGCCATTTTTATCAAGTGATGGAATTATTGACAGCCAGTTATCAATAAACAATAATTCTGATATCCAAACAAGGTTCTGCATTATGAAAAAAAAAATCTCTAAAGTTCCTCAAACTTTATCATTTCTGCACTCATCCTTTGCCATATTGTCTGCTTCTACTTCCTCCTCCTCCTCCTCTTCATCAGTTGGTGCTGTGGCTCCTGCCTTTCTCATGCCGGGCTGGTGTTCTGCCATGTCCCTTTGCTCCTGTGAATCTTTAAAATGAGTATTTATTAAATAAAATACGGAATCAGCCAAACTACAGATATTCTCATATTTGATTGGATATTTGATTTGATTTGATTGAAGAGAGTCGCACAATATGAAAGGTTGCTGCGCACACCTCCCCAAAATGAATTCTTATCCTTAATACTCACCCTCATGTCGTTCTAAACCCGTAAGATCTTCGTTCATCTTCAGAACACAAATTAAGACATTTTTGATGAATTCTGAGAGCTCTCTGACCCTTCATAGGGCCTTGCATGTAATTAGCCCACACGATCTAAGGTCCAGAAATGCAAGATAGAAAAGTAGGCGTAAAACTAATCATGTGACATCCATCAGGCGTTCAACCGTAATTTTACGAAGCTACAAGAATACTTTTTGTATGCAAAGAAAACAAAAATAACAACTTTATTCAACAATTCGTCTCCACCGTAGCGCCATTTTGGGGAGTATCCATTGACGCAAACAGCGTACTGCGTTCATGTCGTCGGCGGCGACCATAGACGGATATCGTTGTCTACGTTTATTTATTTTGCTGTAAAGTTGCTTTGCAACGATTTGTATCGTGAAAAGCACTATACAAATAAACTTGAATTTAATTGAATTTACGCTTTGATTTGACGAAAACAACGTAGCCATTTGGTGGCGTTCAGTGATCTCTCTCAAAATGTCTACTACAAGTGTATGTCAGTAGAAGCCGAATTGTTGAATAAAGTCGTAATTTTTGTTTTCTTTGAGTACAAAAATTATTCTCGTAGCTTTGTAAAATTACGGTTGAAGCCCTGATGTCACATGGATGATTTTACCGATCTCCTTGCTATGTTTCTGGACCTTGATCGTGGTAATTACATTGCTGTCTTTGGGAGGGTTAGAGAGCTCTCAGAATTCATCAAAAATATCTTAATGTGTTCCGAAGATGAACGAAGTCGGACGGGAGTGTAGAACACATGAGGCGAGAATGAATGACAGAGTTTTCATTTTGTTTCATTTTGGGGTGGAGTAACCCTATAAGAAAACAATGATGTTTTAATGACACAAAGACCACATATACTTCATCAGCGCTTAAATAAAACACTATGACAGAACTTTTTTCATAAAAAGCAGAAATTTGCACTGAATTTAGTGGAAAAAACAGAGATGCACAATAAAAGACTGTACTCTGAACCCAAGATCGCATGTGAAATGTTAAAAAATAAGTAACTTCAGTTTTTCCCACTAAAAACAAGTCTTTAAAAACCCAATAACCCAAAGTCCACCTCCAATTGCATAAAAACAATGAAGTGTGCCTACAATAGGCTATATTTCTCAGAAAACGGTTATCTGCATCTTTATCACTTACTACTGATAATTAACAGAATACTGCAACAGTTCACATTATTATTTATCGCTGTTTAATACATCATTCAATAGAAATGTAATCAAAATAAAACAATAAGACATTTATTAATTTATTTTATTTATCCCCATTAACTTTTGAAGTTATTAAATATATTTATCATATATGCATAATGTAATAGAAATATTAAAATAAACATTACAACTTAACTTTTGACTTTTCTTTACATTTACCCCTTTAAAACTAATAGTTATAGTAGTAGAAAAAATATTTAGTAATATTAATCTGACATAATATTTGAGAAAGTGTGAACATAAGTTTCTCTTACTATTGTTTTTGCAAGGCTGATGTGAACATTCAGCAGTAACCTTTTCAAATGAAATGATAAAAAACTAAATATAATACTGACAACGTAACATGCATATGTGGAGGGTTCATCCGTGATGTGATATTACGATTACCAGGTGTGCAGGATGAGGAAATCTCCTCCCCCCCTCTCTGAATAGGCTCCTCCCCTTCCTCCTCTACTTGAGGATACACACCTAATTTCTGCATGTGAGCTTCAGCCATCTGTTGCACGGCTATAAACACACGACCACAAAGACACACACAGAGGGATTCACAAATCAGGGATCATCAAACCACAAGGGACAAGTACAGGAACGTACACAAACACACACAGATAAAGAGGGATGGGTCTGTTTACTTTTTTAGCCAGACTTCTGCGCTGTGCCAACCAGAATGGGTTTTATTTCTGCTACAATGATGGGACATGTATGGACAGGGATAAACCACCTGTCTTTTTACAAATAGACAATTCACAAAACACACATTCAGAGACAATATCACAGTAATGCATAGCTATTTTCCCTTCTTTTAATTTCATGCATTACTAATAAAACAAATTTAATTCTGTTCATTTTTTTTCTTTTGGTTTCTGCCATAGAATAAAAAAAAAAGAAAAAAAAGAATAAAGGTAATATGACTTGGGTCCCACAATTCAGACTTTTTTCTCACAATTCTGCGAAAAATGTCAGAATTCCAAAATAGAAACTCAGAATTACGAGATATAAAGTCAGAATTCTGAATTACTTTCTCGCAATTCTGAGGCCCCGTCCACACGGAGACACGTTTAGCTGTATACGCATACATTTTGTATCATATTGCCGTTTCGTCCAGACAGATCCGGCGTTCTGGGAGAGTGAAACCGATATTTTTTTAAACTGGGTCCCAGAGTGGATAAATCTGAAAACGCCACCCTTGCGTTTTCATGTGGACAGCGAATCCGTATATTTTCTGAAACGATGACGACATCAGCCCACGTCTCGCCCCTAGTCAGACACCGCTACGTCACGTAACAGCAACAAAAACATGAACAAACACTAAACGATTGTCTTTTAATTAACTAACATTAACACCGATTAATAAATGTATTGTTCCATGTTCGTTGCGCGCTAGGTTTATGCGCATAGTCCAAGTCTTCTCCATTTTTAGTGTGTCTCTGTGGCAGAATTACAGCACCACATACTGATCTGGCATGTATACTACATCGTTTTGTGTCGGTTTCGTAGTGAGCAGATAGTCGTAAGACGAGGGGAAAAAAAGATTGGATAGGGAAAGCTCTGGCTTCGTGTGGACGTAGCCTGAATTATCTCACAATTCTGACCTTTTCCCTCGGAATTCTGAGTTTACATCTTACAATTCTTTTTTCACACCATTGAATAAAAAATGAAAATGTAATTGTACATTAAAATATAATTGCAATTTTTTCACTCACAATTCAGTTTTTTTGTCATGAAATTGCGAGTTTATATCTCAATTCTGGTTTTCTTTTTTTTTCTCAGAATTGTGACTTAATATGAGATAATTCACAATTACCTTTTATTTTTATTCTGGGGTGAAAACAAGCTTCTAGAGTTTCTCATAGAATTTCCTAAGAGAAATAAATGGATCAAACGAGACTAAGCAATATTAGAAAAGCAGTAGTGCTGTCAAACTCAGTATCACCTTGATATCAAATGGAATTTTCTATAAACACTAAGTCAATAAGTTACAATTTAGACAAAATACAGCCAGTTATTTTGTTTATTTTTGCTCCGTCAATGAAAATGGATCTAAACGGAGCCAAAACTGAAAACAACAGCACCGTTATGTTGACATAATCTAGTAATCTAGATTGTCCTCAGTGGGTCACGATCTTTGTAGTGCATTGGTCTGATGGTGAACATTTCTGATGGACGTCTGTCCTCTGAAATGGTGTGTGTTTGCAGCTGTATGCTATCTGCTGTAATCCAGGATGATCCAGAGCAGCACAGACTCACACCCATCACAGCTGTCACCATCTCTAATCTTACACACACGCATGGTAAAATGAGAAAAACAGACTTGCAGCTTGGGAGAGCTTTTAAACCCAGGGCCGGCACAGTGCAGGAAAGTCTTCAGAAACAATATGTATACCAAAGGAATAAACACAATTCACAGATCACACATCACAGGCAAAACTACAGGCTTTTACCTTTTAATGATGGTGGCTGGTAGATATTTGGGTTGATTCGTTTTGGCTTGAGGACACCATTTTCTCCTACAACCCACTGAGATAGGAAGTTAACGTGTTACTATGACTTATATACACACACACACACACACGTATAGATATCTCAACTGATTTTACATTGGACATCAAGTGTCAACCCTACACAATTATTTTTGTTATACAAAGGTAAAAAAAATCCTGAAAGTCAAACATATATAATATCAAATATCATAATGTACTAATATTACAATAAAGTATATAGGTCAAACATCATGCAAAATCATAAATTATATAAATTAAAATAATCATTACATATAATACGTAGTACAATTAATATATTCCTATTAATTTAAATAATAATAATTAATTAACAATATCATTTTGTATCATTGATATGCCTATTATAGCTTTTGTTACTATTTTGAATTAGATTTGATTTCTTTTTCTGTTTATTTTTATTTTATCTGCAGTTTTAGTAATTTTGTTGTGTTTTTGTCATTTTTATTAGCTTTTTAAAAATATTTATATATAGCTTTATTGTTATTTCAGTTTATTGATTTATTGTTATTTTCGTAATGCAACAATATTTATATTTATTTTAATTTAATGTTAATTTGTCAAGTAAGAAAAGTTTATTAGTTGTATTTAATGATAAAACCCTGATAGGATATTAAATTGTTTTTGGAAATATTGTAAATGGATATAAAAACCACAGCAAGAACAAAAATCTTGAAATTATTATGAAAAAAAAGGCTTTTTATATATATTAATATAGTAATATATATATTAAATTTTACCATATTACTATGGTATTATTTAGCATGTATCATAGAGATACAACAGTATATGTATATAATCTATATCATCATCACTGTATAATCACTTGGCCACAGTATGTTTATTGTAAGGGATATACACAACAAAGCTATACATAAATTCAACATAGTTCATTCATTCATCTTTTACATGCGAATGCATTATGAATGTAGTTTAACCTCCAGCACTGAGGTGGCAGTGTGGTACCTGATGGGTGGAGATGTCATCCTCAGGAGATGTTTGGTCTGCTACCTTGAACAAAGTGGCAGGTGTGGGTCTTCGTCGTCGAATCTGAAAGACAAGCAGTAGAGAATTGTTAATGAAAGAAAAAATATTCGTTTACTTTACATTTGTATTTATTTGCCATTCATTTCTCCCACAGTCTATCACAAACCCCCTGCAATATCCCCATTTGGGAAACCCTGTTCTAGATGTTGACTTTAATGAGGACATTTTGAATATGTCATTGCACGTGTGACAGCTTGGCCAAAAAATTGAATTAGATAACTGTATCTGAAGCCTCCCTCCACTCAAACCCTTTCGATTTCCTCTATCCAACAGTCCCTGAACAGAAAACATTCATACAAATCTGCCTGATATCAAATGCACAAGGACACAAATGGAAAAAGTGACTCTAGAGCACAACGGAGCTACACAGAGAACTGACTGACTAATGATCTCAAGAAAATAGCTCTTCCTCACCTAATCTCCTAGTCCTCTAGGAACTCTGCCAGATAAACAAACCCACATCATGGCAAAATCCTAACTGAAACCTCACAATTCTTAACTGAAAGTTCACTAAAAGAGAATAGTTTATGTGACCTTCACAGTTGGGCCAAAGACAAATTTACCTCCAGGGACTAAGTATTTTTCAGTTTTATTTACAATTGATAATTGCAGATAAATGCAATTTCACAAATCAATTGTCAAACTTATTTGAAAATGAGATAACCAGTCAATAAGTTCGATCCCAAACTAAACCCAAGTGAAGAGCACTGATCAAAAGAGAACCTGATTAGATTTCAGAGGAACCTTGAAGTAGAAGAACAGAAGCCTTGAAGGATTACACAAGGCTTCCTTTAACACAGCAGTTCTCAAATCCAGCCTTGCAGAGTTTAGCTCCAACCCTAATCAATCACACCTGAGCAAGCTAATCAAGGAGTTGCGTGTATAGAAAGTTACCAGGGCAAGTTTGATCAAGGTTAGAGCTAAACTCTCTGGGGTTTTTTTTTTTTTACGCAACACCGGTTTCAACTAAAAACTGAAAACATTTTTGCCATTCATTTTCACAACAATGGCATTTTGGGGGCCTAAAAATGCTAACTTTTGAAAAAGTGCAATTTGTGAAAATGATACCGTTATCATCTCTGAGTAAACTACAAAAACACAAATTTGTGAAAATGGTGATGTAATGCACATTACATTTTTCAGGTTCTATAAGGATATGAGGTGCAGGCATGTAGTGTGTGTTTACAAAGTGAATCGCCACCTACTGGCAGGGCATGCATAATAGTGTTTTTAGTCGTTTTCATGGATCAGTGTTTGTACGTGAAATTTTTCAAAAGCACAAAGGAAAAACCTTTCGGTTTTTGTTACATCGGTGTCATGTAAACGTATCCTTAGATAAGTACAAACTTTCACCCTAAAAAAATAAAAGTTATTAATTGGTTATTTTTTAACATGCAAGGCTCTATCAAGAATATACAGATCAAAAGTAGTTCTTGACATTAACACTCTTAAATATAAAGATCCTAAAAGGGTGATGCCATAGAACTATTTTGGGTTCCCCAGAGAACCTTTCAGTGAACAATTCTTAAAAGAACCATTTTTCTTAGTGTGACATTTGAAAAATTTAAAGAGCCTTTTTCCACTATAAAGAAACTTTTGTGGAATGGAAAGATTCCAAGGTTCTTCATGTTATTTTTAAGATTTTTCATTACAGAGAAACATGGTTTCTGAAGAACTAAATAATAAAATGTTCTTTGTAAACCTTAAAGATTGGCCGATTTCAGAGAGGCTAGCAATAGCAAGCTAGCTTTAAAAGCATAAGATCCCACCCTCCCTGCAAATCACTCTCCAAAGCCACGCCTCCTCCAAAACACATGAATGCGGTCTCATTCACCGGCGAGAAAACATTACAGTACAAAGTTCATAATATTACAATAATAACGCTTCATTCGCCTGCGGTCTGCAGTAGCATAATGGACGGCACTGATGACGTATGTCTGCGTGAATAGGGCGTGTGAATGTATGCAAATACTTACATTGACAGGCAGGTTAGAACAGCCTATCGCAGCCTTCGGACCGAGGGATATGATTGGACAAACATTTTATGCTTCTACACCTTCCACAGATGATATAAATACATTTAGACCACTTAACTCAGTGATTGATTGCTATCGGGATGTGACTTTTAACCAGCTTAACAAAAAATGTTTTTGAACCAAATCATCTACCCTGCATTTAAAAAGGTTCTGTAGCTGGCCATTTTTGGCTCTAACTCAAACATTTGCTGTAGATAAAGCTTTTTTGTGCTTTAGTCTACATAATGAAAAACACCGAATAAGAGTAAAATGTGTAAACAGTGTTACCAACAAGCTCTCCAAATAAAGGACAAGAAATAATTGTCGCCCTTTTAAATGTCCCACAAGGCCACCTGGATGTTCTTCAGCAGCACGAGCAGAGTTCACAGTGCTCTGGAGGAAACAAGGTGTTCTGTGGCAAATCCTCCTCCACAATGTGAAGACTCACAAAATGAACATTTGTTCAGTGATGGTGCCACATTGTAGGGGTGAAACAGAAACACAGTCAGATGGCTTTTGTGTCGTATGCTACAACTAACTTTGATGCGGTTCAGAGGACATTTTTTGAAGCCAATCATGCAGAAATCCAGATAGTTTCTTCTCAGAACTCCATGCAGTCTAAAGAAAAGAAAAGAACATTCTTTCCCAGATTTTCTTTTACATATGCCATGTATACACACAATTGCCAACAGACATAAAACATTGTCTCCCATCTCACACTGAAAAAAAGAAAAAGGTTGTGCAATTCGCAAACTTTTCCATCTCCAGCCTTTTTCACTCTTGGATGTGCATTAGCTTTTTCCCTAATTGGCTGTGTCAGTATTATGCTCTCAAAACAAAACTGGCATGCATGTGTTCCTGCACTATTCTATATTTCCTGCAGTCTTAGACAACACAGTATGTCTGTTCACTGACCGTCTGATGCATATTACACACTAAACTCTAGTCAGGCCGGCTGACTTTACACAAATTTCAAGAGTATCAGTTTGTCTGGAGACAAGGTCTTATTTATAAGGTCTTGGGGTTGATAAAACCAGCACTTTGGAAGAGGAAATGATGCCAAAGTTTTATCTGATGCAAAGCAAGTAAACTACATATTTATGATTTTTTTCTCTACAATGACCTGTAATGATCAGCAGTTTAATGCATCAGTGTGATGCATAGAATAAGGTCACAGTAAGCGGTGCACTAACAACAACAAAGCAACATGCTGAAACCACTTAGAAAACCCTTAGAAACCACAGTGACACACTAAAATCAATCTGACACCCTAGAAACCACAAAGCAACATGCATGAACCCCTCTGAGCACCCTAGAAACCACACAGTAATAGACTGAAACCACTTAGCATAACAACACATTAGAACCAATCAGAACACCCTAGCAACCGCATAACATCTTCCCCCCACTTCGCACCCACTCGTCAACCACATCCCACACGTATAACAACCCTCGACCCCCCTAAAACCACATAAGAACACCTTTCGCACCCCTCGACCCCCCCCAGCACACACCTACCCCTTTGAACCCACTTACCACCCCACCCTCGCACCTGCATCCCACCTTACCACACTTCGCCCCCTTCGGCCCCCCATCCCCCCTTCGCCCCCTTCCCCCCCCCTAGCCCCGGCCCATACCCCATTCCCGCCCTCTCGCCCCCTTTGCCACCCTCCCCAGTCACACCCGGCGCCCCCCCTTCACCCCCCCCCTTCCCCCCTGCACACCTTCCCCACTCCCCCTCCCCATCCCCACCCCTTAGCCTCACCTGGCCCCCCTCGCCCACCCCTTCCCCCTTCCCCCTATTTGGCACACCTTAGCCCCCTCCCTTACCCCCTTCCCTCCCCTTACCCCCCCTAGCCCCCCATCGTCCCCCCCTTGGCCCCCCTCCGCCCCCCCTCGCCCCCCCTCCTGCCCCTCCCCCCCCCCCCTTCGCCCCCCTTCGCCAACTCCCGCCCCCACTTCCCCCACCCGTTTCGCCCCCCCTGGCCCCCCGCTCCCCCCTTCCCGCCCTCGCGCCGCCCGTCCTCGCACCCCTTGCCGCCCCCCCTGCCTCCCACCCCTTTCCCCCCCCCTTCCTCCCTCCGCCCCCTCTTTGCCCGCTCCCTAGCCCCTTGCCCTCCTGGCTCGCACCCCACCCCTCATCTTTCTCCCGGGGCCAGTCCCACCTCCCCGTTTATTATCGTTCTTTCACCCCTTGCTGTTTTTTTGTCTGCCCCCCCCCACCCATTTTTGTGGTTTGCCCCGTCATTTTATCCTCCACACGCTCCCGTTCTTCGCTCGCTCCCCACGTCCCCCTCATGGTCCGTCCCCCCATGCCCATCCGTGCTCCCGCGGGCCACCGACCCTCTTCGGCCCCCTCTTTGTCCACATCCTCTCCCTTCGCGCCTCCCCAATCTTTCCTGGTTTTTGGTCACTCTCTTTACCCCCGAGGTTGGGCCCCCTTACATTCCCAACCCGTTGTGATGCTGGCCAGGTTACCGGCATTTTTCCGCCAGCCGACCGTCCGGTGTTCCAGTTGGATTTTTGCCCCTTGTGATATTATGAGTCCTCCTTTCCCTCCGGTCTGCCCTCTTTGTGTTTTTACTTTCCCCCCCCAGTTCCCCCGTTTCGCCTTCGCCGCCTCGCCCTGCCCTCCTGGTTTATCCCCCTTCACAAAACAACCCCACACCCATTGCACCGCCCCCCCCCTCGCTGCTCCGCTCTGTACCTCCCAAATTACCGTCCCCTGAGCGCCATTCTTTGCATTAATAGCTCATAAACTCATTTTAATACATATCACATATATCTAGATGTTGGCTATTTCTCTCTACTCTCATACCCTTCTTCACTACCTCCAGTCTATATCCCCCCCCGATTCCACCCAGTTTGGGGCCACTGTCACAAGGTGCAATCTCCACCCAGGCCTGCAATGAGTGTTGGCAAGTTTCCCCTTTCCCTATGTTCTTCAGCTCCCAATCATCGATGACATCATCCATTTTTGTTTATAATGCGTAGACTTCCCGAGTGTCTCCGTTTTATAGGGGGGCACACGCAACATAAGTTTGGATGGTGTTAATATGTTGTCAACTGTGGGGCTATTAGAGCAGAGACCATGTAAAACACCTCTCACCCAGACAGTTGGGACGACCGATCCCTTGAGACCCACAGGTGTGTTTATCCCATATGAGAGTCCGGCAGTCCCATTGGGTCGTAGTGCATACTTATTCCCTAGGCTCTGCAACAACGGCTACTGGGAGATAGAGGCAATTTTCTGAGCGGGAGCCGAAGTGTTTGCTCATGTTTAGGAATAGGAATGTTGTCCCATACTTGTCTAATACAGGCTTTTAGTTGCTCAACTGTCTTAGGTCTTCTTTGTCGCATCTTCCTCTTTATGATGCGCCAAAATGTTTTCTATGGGTGAAAGATCTGGACCACAGGCTGGCCATTTCCGCCGGGGCATTAGCCGGACTCTCAACGCTCCTTTCTTACGCAAGCATGATGTTGTAATTGATGCACGTATAGTATGGGGTTGATCGTCATAGGCATTGTTCATGTTGGCCCATGCCAGGTTCCTTCCTGCCAGAGCTGCGTCTGGTTGGGAGCCATCTGTTGTTCGCGCACTTGGATCTACCTTTCAGCCTTGATGGTGGCCTTCCCGATGGTAAGTGGCCCATGGCCCCCGCACTCCTGCCCCCCCTCCCCTCCGGAGCTGCCCGGCTTCTGCAGGGCATGTCCCCCTGGGGTTGTCTTGTCTCTTTAGTCCGGCTGCCCCGGGTCGTCAGTTTTCCACAAGCCACTCCGCCCCATTTGGAATTCGTACTAGCCCACACCAAGTAGAAAAAGTTTACCCAGTCCTTTGCCAAGGTCTATGTTTATGAACGCGCTTGGCCCCCCGAACGCGCTCGCCCACTCAGTAGTGCAGCCTTCTCGCTCCTGTTCGATATCCGAGTTTCGAGTTAGAAGTCAAGTTTCAGTCGCTGTGCGTTGCAAGATTGTTTCGCTGCTATCGGGGGGCGCGCAGCAACGATTCCAGCGGCACTGACTGAGCTAGGTCGGTACAACACGGGTGGCCAACTTGTGTTCCGCGCACTGAAGTTATCCCGCCCCCCTGTTTGGATATCGGGACAGGATAACATCTTCAATTCGCGCCGTGCGCCAATTGTATGTGTCATTTCCCTTTGACCCACCGTAAACCACGAGATCCGTTGTCAACCTTCTGTCTTGTGACGATATTCAGTGCCACAAAGTGCCGTTCCGGGCGACGACGCGCAGCCGTCGCAACAGTTGAGGCATCCGCCGTGGCGCAAGGAGACACACATCGGCAGGCAAGGATGACCATAAACCGTGACAGGACGCCCAGCGATGTTTCCAGATTCTCTGACTCTTTCGCGGCGTATGCCCGGAGATGCGGTCCCTTCCACTCTTGTGCCATCCAGCTACGCTTTCGTAGTAGACGTAGCGACAAATTAAAGGACAACACGAGGTGATGGCACGTAGTGACAACAGATTGTGTACTTGTGACCTTTGTTTTTTCGCTCTGCAGCGCTTCTTTACATCGGCTCTATGTTTGCCCTCGATAGGCCGCGCGAGATGCGCTGTGAATCGCGACGGGTGCGCACAGTCCTGCTGAAACCTAACGGTGCAGGAGCCCAGTATAAAGCCCTGTCCTAGTAGTTGGTGCGAGCGCACAGCTGAAGACATGCAAACTCGTGCTTATGGCCGCCTGAGGCGAACGCGGTCTGGGTGCTGGTTAGATTCAATCAGCCCGAAACACAGTACGTGAGGGAGCTTGTCACACTACCCTTCGACCATCTGTGGGGCGGGGTCTAGTAACAACTATGAAATCTGTATCGCGTACATAGACACGACGATTGCCACCTCAGTGACACATAAGCGAGAGCCCACGACGCGGACGGGCTTCCGTGTTGGCCTAGTCAAATCATCAGTGCTTACTCGTGGATACAAGGATATTACTTCGGCCTAGGCGGGCCTGTCTTATCTCAGTCGAAACTAAGCTTAGGCGTATCGGACAAACATGGCCTCGCTCGGTCGAATTTTCGTCGTTGTGTAGATGCAGATAGTCGATCACTTGATGTGGGACTTTTTTGCACTTGCTTACTCATAGAACGCGTGCATTCGTGGCATTTATTCGAATAGCAACCTACTACCAAACATAAGCGCAGACTGCCTTGGAAGCGAAAGCGTGTAGAGGAGACCATTACGTCTGAAAACCATCACCACCGTTGCGTCCAATAAGTTTGCTCCCTTTAGCATCAAACATTGTGAGCTCTGCTCGTTATTTTCTATTCCTACAACTGTGAATAATATAATGTTATGAAAGACTGGGGAAATATTATTTATCATAGTCACAACTCTCTTTTTACTCACACTGCTGTCCAGTATAATATAGACACAAGCAGTCACTTTTTTTCTCAAGAAAAGTTGCTCTGGGGGCTCGCCAATTACGGTAAAGAGCAGACGAATGAGACTAGCAAACGGGTAATGCTTTATTTCACCAAGCAACATATTTTAATTAACTGGTACTCGTCACGAAGTGTCCACACCCACTCGCTTTTAACTCGAGATTAGTATTCGAGTAAAGTAACAAGAAAAACCACCAGGAGTAAATTCGGCTCTCTTAGGGTCACGTCCTTTTTAGACGGCTCGAGGGACTGATGAAGCACGCGGTACTAGCACTGAAATTTACTATTATGCGGTGGGCAATGTAGGAGGATACCCGTTTGCCTATGGGGAATATAAACCGGACTACGCAAATATGCCTTCGAGTAACCTGGATAGTACCATTATTTATATGCATACAGTAATATTAAACCATGGTAGCAGTGTATATAGTGCGTACCACGATGATCGCAGCGGCACCAGAGTAAGTCGTTTTTGTTAGAGGCATACTGCAACTTCAAGAAGCCTGCCGGAACCGTACCACATCTGATCCCTCTAAAAAGATGCAATCAGCTAAATGACCATTGTGCACGCCGTGCATCACTGCTAGGTTCTGTCCCGGTGCGCGAGAATGTTCGGACAATTTATTAAGTACGAATGTTAGTCACGCAACAAACACCCACTAGGTGGGCTACCCAGAATGGTAGAACTCATCTCTGATAAACCGTGGAGCACAATGTCAAGCCACCAGGTCCATGTGGTCCGTTTGGGTAATCTAGCGCCAGCGAGGCAGCCAAGTCCACACAGAGACGATAGAGTAGAGAAAAATCCAGAAGTCTCGGCAAGCATACGTGCTACAGCGATCCGTTCTGAGGTGTTTTCAGCCACTCAGTGTCCAGAAGGCCGTGATCTTTCTCTGAATAGAACGCGTCATTCTACAGTCACAACTGGCGTGGGAGCTGGGCGCCATAGCTTGAACATTGGAGGGAGTCATGACAGTTTCACAGCACAAATTACATAATTCTCAATCTATGCGCAGCCTGTCTCACCTCTTTGCATAATACAAACGAGCATGGCCCCCCGGGAAATTCGCCTATAGTTGTAGTAAATATATTATTGCCGTGTATGGCTCTCGTTAAAGAGATTTCCAGGCCTTAGTATTGTAGGAGTCTGAGGCACACTATTGGAAATCTGAGAGTTTAAAATATAGTCGTAAAAATCTGAAAGTAAGAACTGGAAATATTGAAATGACACGATCGCTATTATTAAAGTCTATGAGAATAAAGGTTTAAAAATGGATAAGAAATATCTTATATTTCGCACCTGCGCATAGTCATTAGAGGCTTACTGGAATCATTCTCAAAGCTCTGTCACGGAGGAAACATGAGAGAGTTAAGGTGTTTTGGTTCCTGTGTGCTGTGCAATAATGCAAGAATGAAAAACACTATAAAGAAATCATACTAAAAGACCAATTCTAAATAAGTTCAAGCAGCGTGATAAAGTGCAAATTTTCACTCAGAAAATTGTGGCAAGATTAGGTAATTTATAATTAAAAACATTTAAAATGTTTTTATAAAAAAATTAATCAGGCTGTTATAAAAAACACAGATTAATCGAGATTATATTATATAAAATAAAAATTAGATCAATTATTATTGATTTAAAACAACGCACCTGGTTATTCTTAAAATAAACCATGGAGGCTTTCTATGTACCTTGGATCATTCTTATTCAAAAAATCACTCACAATTAATTCAGTCAAATTACATTCTGTCTATCCCTGCATACGACTGTAATTATTGTTTCACTGTCAACACAATTACATTCTTTTAAACAAGAAACCATCCTTCCGTTTGCTCATCCACTCCCCCCATGCAGTTCCTGCTACCCCACCACCACTTACTTGATCTCTTCTCACCGCCCGCCCCCCAGTCCCATCCCCCTGTTTAGTCATTCTGAGTGGTTTTTACTTCCACACCCCACCTACAAAAACGCATTCCACCTCTTTCTCGGCCCAATCTTGCGTCGCGGTCAAGGGCTGACAGTTCATGTGCTCGACAGCCAATGGGAAACACCACCCACATATGACCTGTGGCATGCAACGCCCTACCCTCTTCGCAGGTTACCATCCTTGCTGGTTGAGACGCTCCCCCCCTTCCTTATCTCTACCTATAAATTGGATACGTGTGCACCCCCCCCCCCCACTTGAATTTTTTTCGTTCACTGTGTGTGGCAAGCTGAACTGTCAGGGCTGCCCCAGTTCGCGAGCACCCCAATCCCATCCCACGCCCCCCGTCTAGCACCGCTGCACGTGTCCAAACTGCCTAAAAATGAACCTCCCTGCAGCCGTTGGTGGCCCTCAACCATCTATCCCGCCTTCTGTAGCTTAGCCCCCAGCCGATCAAACAGAGGTGGGGGAGATCTCCAGCGTTAGACTGGTGTATATGAACATGGGCTGATAGTCCAGTACCTCTTGAATAGGTGTATCGAACTACAGGGAAGCCATGGGGACGACGCCGTAGAGTACTTCCACGTACTACAGCGGTTGGCGAGGTATATGGGACATGACGGGATGGGCAGTGGAGATGGTAAAAGGCCACATGGAAGGGGACCCAACAGGCGTATACATTCAAATAACCCCTAGTGTCCTTTAGGTATTCGAGCCCAAAAGATATGGGAATAGTAATAAAGGAGTACGTCTAACACTTCTCCCAATCAGATGAATGTCTGACAGCTCTGATAGCATCGGTGATTGCAGAGCACAAATAACTACAGTGACATTACTTCCGAAGAAGATAATCGCGTGATGGGAACCACGATAATCTTGGGTCTTCTGCTCGATCACTGGATTATATGTATAGCAGCAAATCAGCATATTAGAATGATTTCTGAAGGATCACGTGACACTGAAGACTGGAGTAATGATGCTGAAAATTCAGCTTTGATCACAGGCATAAATTACAGTTTAAAACAATTTCACAATATTACTATAAATAAATGCAGCCTTGGAATGCGTATAAGAAGCTTCTTACAAAACCTTTAAAACAAAATGCTAGTATACTGTAGTTTAAATGAGTTCAGTAAAATACTGGTTTACATTTATATTTGTTTGTATTTGTATTAGATGTTTCCTAGAGCAGTGTTTGTCATGCAGATTGTGCGTCTACAATAAATCGCTCTCTTATATAAACCACTCATGAGCATCACTCTTCATGTTTTGTCCTGTACACCATTGCTTTTTCCTGTTTACTTAAACTCTACAATGAAGTGCATTGTCTTGCTTTTTTTCACTGTGTGAAAAAATACAATTTCTAAAACCCAATAGCAGGGCATGTTATCAATGACAACTTCCCCATGTGACCCCATCACAAAAAAACAACAACAGTAAAAACATTAGTGGTCCTTATGGTATCATTCAATTAGAAGTAAACTATAGGGAAAAATATCTATCTTTTTACACTAATGTTACTCTAAACTAGGTGTTAATTTTTCCCTTTATCCAAAAATTTTTTTTTTCATAATTTTGTGTAATAGACATTCATTTCAGCCTCATAATGAAATTCAGATCTAGGCTGATGAAGTTCCCTGGGTGTTTTATCCCCTTTGGGGCATCTAAAGTTAAACTGTGCTGCCGTATATATAGAATCCATAGTTTGGATCAGCGTCAGCTGTACTTCATCTAGTGTGTATCCTAAATAAAATAAAGATGAATGTAATGATGGGTGTTTAATATAAAGAAATGAAGCGGGTTACTAGTTCACATCCTAATGTCTTCAGTGATCTCTGTTCTTAAGAGGTCCTTGTTTCAAAAGTAGCTGAGGGTTCGAAGGCAATTATAAAAACTAGGACGGTGAAGTAGCAACCCTGATTTCTGTTAATATATGAAGTTAATAAGTGGCACGCAACCCTGTCCAAGTCCTTTGTGGTGTCCACATAGTGACGCACAACAGTCAGGTTTCATTTGCACTGCAAAAATCATTTTCTTTGCATTTTCTTATTACATTCTTGGTAACACTTTACAATAAAGTTCCATTTGTTAACTATATTTAATCCATTAACTAATATTAACTAACAATGAGCAATACATTTGTTTTATTAATCTTTGTTAACGTTAGCTGGAATCAACATTAACTAAGATTAATAAATGCATTTTTCATTGTTTTATTGGAATATATTTTCAAATGTAATTATGCCGGCCTGTGATGCAAAGCTGTATTTTCAGCATCATTACTCCAGTCTTCAGTGTCACATGATCCTTCAGAAATCATTCTGATATGCTGATTTGCTGCTCAAGAAACATTTCTTATCATTATCAATGTTGAAAACAATTGATGCTTCATATTTTTGTAAAAACACTATGAATAGCCAAACAATGAATGGAAAACAGCATTATTTGAAATAGAAATCTTTTATAAATGTCAATCTTTACTGTCAATTTTGATGAATGTAATGCTTCCTTGATGATATATATAGATATATCTGATTAACTACTTAGCTGCATGCGCAATTTTGAAACATGGCCGGAAGATTCAGTTAGAAACCAGAGAGCCAGAAAAAACTCATTCGGCTCAAGCTGTTCCACAGACGCTGCTGGACTGTTTCCATGTGCCTCAAAATACGATTAAGGAAGAAGCTGATGTACACATCATCAAATGATGTTGGAAACAACCTTAGATTTAAATTTAAGACAAAATGATCAGATGTTCTTCCTTTCATTGAAGCTCAAGATGCACTTTGGATAATTTGAAATCAGGCTAGAGTAGATGATCATCAGGTTTTGTTCATGTCACACCCTCTGCTCTGCCAGCACTAGAACCCGGCGCAACCCATCCATTCATGAAATCTGGCACTAACAAGCACAGCATATGCGTCCATCTCAAGAGGCTTAAAGGACACAATGTCTTCACAACACACATACTTTTATACAGAACATTACACTTGATTGTAAATGAATGGTTCATGCAAAAAAATATATATATTTCTGTCAGGACCTCTATCGTCAAAGATGATTGATAATTAGCATACAGTTTGGATTGGCGGTATGGTTCTGTTCTGGGCAAGAACTCCCTGCGCATCCATGCAGCCTAGCATGGATGAGAGCAGGGAGAGCAGCGATAACCCCCCCCCAGGGTAAACAGAACAGAACCAACATAAATGTATTGCAGATTTCGTTAAAGTTCAATAATTTTTCATGTACACATTTTAGAATTAGTCTGAATCAAAGGATAATCAGAAGGCTGAATCCTGACTGACAGAGGAGGAGCTGGGGATGGAGGAGGGTAATTAGCTATTGAGCAATGCGAAAACGGCTGATACTACTGAGGGACCTTATATATGAGTGCTTACATAGGTGTCGTATTCCTATAGGTAGATGGGGATCAGCTGAGAGTCAGCTGATGCGAGCTTGACTAAGGTGACCTGCCAGAACTAACGCTACGCTTGAGTTCTGTCACCATTTTCTCACCCTCATGTAGTTTCAAACCTATATGAACAGCCAAATTTGTAAACTAGATCAACTCAAAAATTGGTTTTGAGCTCAACAAAAAAAAAAAAAAAAAAAAAAAAGTTCATACGCAATCGCTAATGGACAATGTCTTGTCTGTTTATCGGTTTAGAACTTTTTACATCATTTTTACTATGTTTGTAATGCTATAATGGTGATTTTTTTTTTGACATTTTGGTGTGAAGTGGAGACAGGATTATTATTATAGTTAACTACAATTAAACCTGAAACTAAAATTAAAAAAATAATAAAAATAAAATAAAAATTGATAACTTACGTAAACTATATGTACTTAAACTAGCTTAATTTGATGTACTAAAATAACAAAAAACAAATAAACTACTAACACTTTAAATAAAATTAAAAGGAAAAATATAAAAATAAAAATAAAGAAAGGATTCAAAGAAATAAATATAGTGTCTCAATGATACTAAAATAGACTGTTTGGAGCGGAGACATTTTTCCAATCTTCTCTTTTGGTGTCCCATTAAAAAGTCAATTTGGTGAGTAACTAATGCACGTATCTTCACTTTTGTATGAATAATACCTTTACCGAATAAATGCGTTTTCAGATGTTTATGTGAACTGCTATAGAGCTCAGATGTATCGGGCTTCTCTTCCTCTCACCTCTTTTAACTTGTGTCTTGTGAGGATGATTCGCTGGCCCATCTCTGCAGCAGCGCAGTACAGAATAGCTCCCCGACCCACTTTAAGACTAAAATTACAACACCAACAGGACAGGGAACTGGTCCAGGATGACACACACACACACACAATCTTCCATCTGCACTCTCAGAGATCCAGAAAAAAAGATTCACAGCCATCCGTGCACCTCTTTATCTCAAAAATGTATGTGCAATGCAACTGAAGGCCAAAATCAATAGCGGACTTAGAAACATGCACATGAACACGGTGCAATTTACCCACTGCATGCAGAGGCAATAAAACCACATCCAGGTATTCAGAACATCAACTCACCCCAGTCCAGGTCACACACCGTTTACCATTTCCAGGACAGATTTATAGCCTTAAAACTTCGCATTTTATGAGCGTGCTCAGTGAGTGTGTAGGGTAAACATAACTCCAGGTCACATTTGACCCCAACATTAAAAGAAAAATTGAGAAATTATATTTTACATACAGAATATGAAGCCTATTTTTCGGACCATTAAGATTGTTTTGCATTTGGGCATTACTTTAATGATAAATAAATAAGCACATTTCTCCCAGGACGTCCTTTGTCATTAGATTCTCATTTCTGTAACATTTTTTATTTTAAAATGGACCTTTTTTTTTTTAATTAAAATAGCATGAATAAAAAGTTATATACTTTTTTTGTAATTTCCCTTACTTTCATTTGATTCCATTTTGTATTGTAACAGAACTTATTTTTTAATCTTCATTTTAAACATTTGATTTTTTAAAACTTTTTAAAGATTTTTAAAATAAGTATAAATAGATATAAATATTTTTTCTTACAAAATAAAAACATATACATAGAAGCAGGCATACATACCGACACATTTGCATATAAGTTGTACATTTGTATTTTTTGTAAATTCCATTTACAGTATTCGATGTCTATTCGTTTGTAAAGATTAAAAAATATAATTTATTTAAAATGTTGTTAAATTTATTAAAAAATGTTCTTAAACTTTTTTTTATATTTTATTAAAAATTTAAATAGCTTAAATAAAAAAACTACAATAAAAATGAAAATATATCTATTTCTTTTACATTAGAGTCATTCCAGTAATTCCATTTTTATTTTGCATTAAATTTATGAAAATGTCACAATGGAATTTTTCTTAAAGAACTAAAAATAAGACTTATCTTTTAAGTAAATCTGATTTTGGCTTGAAATATGACCCAGACATGTTCTTGACAGGTTCAAGAGTTTCAACAAATGTTCAAGTCTCCATCATGCACACTAACACTTCAAAGTGACTTTAAACCGCTTCACCAGGATAAAGTAGCTCAGGGCCCAAAAGGGTCATTGCTACCAGTCAGCGTGTGCGTGCGCGAAAGTCCTACCATCTCAACCTGCCGAGGGTCCAGCTGAGTCGGTTCTGTTGGGGGGACGGCGAACTGGATTTTCCTCCTTTCTTTGGGTTCCACGGGGCCCTCTGAGGGACTCGAGGGATCCATGATGTGCTTTGGTCCTCTGTCAGTCTCACAAATATCCCTGGAATCTACCTATGCCTGTCTCAACATACATATGCACACACACACGTGGTGTCCTCCAGGCAGCTTTCTTCAGTGCTGGTGGCGCTGTCTCCTCTCTCCTTGACTCTTCTCTGATTTGTCTGTCTGTTGAGCCTCTCAGATATGCCGGCGGCCTCTTTTTTTCCTTTCTCTTATCAGACCTCTGGTTTTCTCCCTCTCACAGTGTTTGGAGTCGGTGTAGGCGTCCTTATATCAGCCGGGAGGACGGAGAGGGGCGGAGCTCAGAGAGAGGATGGTACACTCGCGTGTTTTAGGGGGGTGTGCTGACGTTGATTTCTAATCAGAAAAAAAGAGATAATCTCATCCAGCTGGCTGAGCCTCTTTTGGCCTCTATTTGTGAATAGGAGATTAATAGAGAGCGAGAGAAATATAGAGAGAGGGCAATAATTCATGTCCGCAACAAATTTCAATGTATACTTCAGTTTTACACATTCTAAATAGCTGTGTTGATGTTGAAAATCATCAGGAGTGACACTGATTTGATGCTTAGCACAGCATCAATAACTTGTCCAGTTACAGTGGCTCTGACTTAAAGGGATAGTTCACCAAAAAATGAAAATCCTTTATTTACCCACCCTCATGTCACCCTAACATTGTATGACTTGCTTTCTCTGTATTCTGTAACACAAAAGATGATAACTTGGATCAGATATTTTAAAAGTGACTCAAGTTTCTACATACCTTTTTGACAACCATATGTATAAAATGCATCCAAAACACATTTTAAATAATGTTCGGCATGTTATTATTACACAGTATAAATGATGGTTTTCAAATAATTCTGCACAAGTTTTAAAAATTTAAATCAGAAAAATTCAATGTTGTTATTGTAAATTAATAAAACTTAATTTTTTTTGTTAATTGAAATCAAGCATAAAAATTAAATTACTAAAAATAGAAATTTTAACATTTCTAAAAGATAAACATCAAGGAATTTAGAAAAATACAGTTAGGCTATACAGTTGCTAAAATGTACATTAAAAACGAAACCTGAAAATATACAATTAAAAGCTGGTTAAAACCTTAATCAATATAGAATGTAAATTAAATACTAAAGCAACAGTGGACATTAAGCAGCTGAAGCAACACTTGAAAGATTTTGTGACGCAAATGCACACCTGGGCACTACAAAGACTCTGAAGTCTTTCTTTCAAAAATAATAAAAACCCTTTTAAGTTATATACACACACTCTCCAGCAGGACAAGATCCTCTCTCAACACAATGACATACTAGCGACACCTAGTGGATAAAACATGAGCTTAATAGGAAATAATGAAAACGCCAAAACATTTTAGACCGCAAATCAAATTTGACCTGTAAAAAACATCTAGGTCACATTTACCCCTAATATTTGCTTGAGATAAACTAATAAACATTAAGCGCTCAAACATCAAATAAATCAAACCGTTTCCGCTTTGCCCGTCTGGTCTATTTCAGCACAAGTGTTCATGCGAGAGCTGCAAATTTAGCTGAGCACCAAAAATAATGACTAAAAATGGCTTTAATCAAGCTGTCGTCAGCATCTTCAGACCTGCTTCTGAACTCTTATTCGAGACTAAAGGAAATGAGTGAAACTCAGTCACTGCTACAAGATTTCAGCCAGGATTTGAGCACAGTATCTCAGTAACTGGATATGAACTGTATATTCTCACTAAAATAAAAAGCATATATACTATATCCCATTTACTATAATTGTGAAACTATGTAAATATTTCATGGTTAAAGGGCAAAATAAATTGGTCAAAAGTGGGTAAAAGACATGTTACAAAAGATTACAATTTCAAATAACTACTGTTCTTTATAAAAAAATATATATATATTTCAGGCTCCACAAAAACATGAAGCAGCACAACTGTTTTCAACATTGATAATAAATTTCTTGAGCAGCAAATCAGCATATTAGAATGATGTGACACTGAAGACTGGAGTAATGCTGAAAATTCTACTTTGCCGTCACAGGAATAAATTACAACTTAAAATGTATTAACATGGAAAAACGATTGTAACCTTCAATATTATGTTTTTACTGAATCTGGATCAAATAAATGCTGCCTTGGTGAGTATAAATGATTTATTTAAAAAAAGCATTTTGAACTGCAGTGTTATACCTGGCTCGATTAAGGTACACATTGAATTAACTAAATACAGTTCAAAGCATTTTCAGACTAATGTAACTGAAATAAATACCAAAAAAGTGCAACAAATGGTCCTTGCTCTTCTACTCGCATTTTTCCCAAGTCCTGAATTCCACTGGGAACAAACCAAACTATTCAATATCTAATGACCATGTCAGCAGCTGTGGACCACTCAGGCCGGCTAGCTTGTTTTTTTAATGCCGCATTCTGCAGATGGTTGAACACTAATTTTCTCACTCGCATATTAATGCAGCATTTGCTCACAGATGAAATCTGACAAGTGTACGTCTCGACCTTCCCAAATCCCCCGATTTGAGCCATGCTGTTGCCCCCCCCGGCATCCAATGCAGTGTCTAATCTCATTGGCATTATGAGAATCTGCCTGAAAGAACAGGGGGGGGGGGCTTCTTGATTAAAACAAACTCCTTTATATTAAACTTCAAGGCATGAATGTTGTATTGTTCATATTAGTGCTGTTAAATGATTAATCGCAATTAATCACATCCAAAATAATAGTTTTTGTTTACACAATATATGTGTACTGTTTATATTTTGTGTATATAAATACACACGTATTGTTTTGAAAATATTTACATGTACCCCACATGTATATATTTATATTAATATAAATATATACATGTAAATACATGCATGTGTGTGTATTTATATTTACATAATAAATATACACAGTAAACATAAATATATTATGTAAACAAAAACATTTATTTCGGATGCGATTAATCGTTTGACAGCACTATTATTATTACTTTATTATAATACTCAACAGTAATGGGGGTAGATTTACTTCTAACTTTGAGTCATTTAACTTCAGTTAAGTAGATTTTAGTTATGTTTATAACTGTTAAAGTATTTAAAAACGGCAAAATAAAAGCAAATCTTACCTGCCTTAAATTTTTTTTCTCTTCTCGTCTTGTAGAGGTGTGTTACTACATTTTCAAGAGATTTGGCTTTTTTTCACTAATCTGACTTTTTTTTTTTTTTTTTGCACCTGGGGAGAATAAACTCTGCTCAACACCCTAGTAACCACATAGCAACGTACTCAAAACATCCACCGCATAGCAATGTCATGGCAATCATCTACAAAACCCTAGTATTATGGCAGCATATTTTGCATGCACTTCAGAAATCCTATCTAATGCAGCACTACAAAATGTTCAAAGTGTGCATATAAATGTGCATGATAAAATGGACATGCATATGTTTACATAAAATGTACCAGACACATTTTACTCGGCCACATTTTTCATTTATTATCAGTTTACAACTTGTACACTTGGCAGAGTCAAATCAAAACGGGCAAATCTGGCGCTAAAATTCAAGTCAGTTCAGTGTCTTTCTGAAGATGCTTTTGATTTAAATGAACTTTGCTAAACCTTGTGGTCCTGAAAACAACATTTGGATGAGGACATACACCCCCCCCCCCAAATCAAAATAAGAACACATCTTTTGCACAAGCTAATATGAATGAAAGGCCTCACCTCAAGTACTGCAAATTACTTCAAGTTTTCCTCATGCCATTTTGTACGGAATCAGAAAGGATGAAGTAGCACAAGCCGGATCGAGTCTCTTGCTTTACACACAACAGCACTAAAGAAAGTAGCTTGATTTAGACATTTACGCAGCCCTCAAAGAAATCACACATGGCTAAAACTCACAGACCATTGCAGTTGGAGACGCGGGAAAAGATGCTCTCCAAATAACGCTGTGGGAGGGATGAACATCATCCATTCGCATTCAAGAACAGTTCCTCCAACATTCACTTTTTCCGTTAACGGAAGAAAGAAATATATTAATATGTAGTAAACCTAAGTTTAGCGGCTAAAGCACATTAAGTAAAAAAATGACAACGAACAAAAAGATCAAGTTCAGAGAACGGTTCAGGAAGGGCCGGCGGCTCCTCCCAGGGTGTACCTCAGGTCTTGGTCCTGGGTGAACGGAGTTTCCGGAGCAGCGCTTGCGGGCGAGGGGGTGTAAGAGGAAGCTGGCGGTGGGGTGGCGCTCGGGGGAGAGGAGGGTCCCCGGCCGGGGCACAGGTCTGCAGCGGGACGTCTGCTCTCGGAGGCTTGCTGGGAGATGAGCTGGAGTAGGGTTGTCGCTACATCTGCTGTAATGTCTTGAGCGTGTTTTGCAGACTTTGACCCTGTTGCCTCTGGATTTACTAATGCAGAATCTGCCAGGAAAAAAAGACAAAAACTTTAGACACCAAATATTATTATAATCAATGACTTTCTTACATGAGCTACAGCAATAAATATTACATAAATTATACATAACATTGCTACTGTAAACCCTAATAAGTCATGAAAACTCACATTTATATTCATTTTTCATAAACCAAGAATAAGTAGGTAAAACTTCAGATTTGGGTTTCGTGCTACAAAAACATGTTAATTGCATTTAACTTCAAATATTGGATAAGCCAAGTCACACAAATTGATTAAGCAGCAATAAATAACTAAAGCTTATTACTGCAAATTTGAATGATGAACAAATAATGACTTTGACGTAACTAGAATAAAAAATTTGAATTAAATCTAAATAGAATAATGCACATATGAAAATATGAATCTGCTTTTAAGTGATTATTCTTCACTTACAAGCAAATATCAGCTTTATTTTCTCATTCTCACATTTGATATAATTCTGTTAAATGTATAACATGAACATTTGAAATATTTATCGTATAATTTATAGAGTATAAACCCGACTCTTTTCATAAAATGATCATTTTAATTATTTAAAAAGGTATATAATTAGTAAGAGTAATATGACTGTTAAATAGTAGTAAAAACAGCAGTAATTTGTTAAGAGTGTTCAAATGACACTCAAATAGTTTGGGTTTTGCTAATGCAGCCACTGGCAGAGTCTAGATTTATATAACTTGCTAGATTTATGGAACATGACTGTTTTATTAATTGCAAAGCCAAGCCTAATACATGTAAACAGGGAGATGATGACTAAAATGTGTTTATAAATAAGTAATTTTCTCTATTAGTAAGACTTTCATGATTTATTCCTGGAGTAAATCAATAGTCATCTTTCAATGACCTCTAGCTGAATTACAGTTAAGATTCATGGTTAATTCATGACACGCCAAAAGCAAGCGCCCATGTCTGCATGGCTAAAATGCTTTAAAAACACCCTGTTGGACTGTCATTCAAGTAATAGAGAAGTCGACCTGAAATGAAAAAAACAAATCCCCCATGTCGACACTCGACAATTCATTCAATCTTTAGGCGTTCTGCAGGTGTGGCTAAAACGCTCTAAAAAGGCTTACCAAAAAAATAAAAACTTATCTGACCAACAGAGAGTGGTTTGCATACTTAGTATATTATAATAGAGATATATATATTATATATAGATATAATAAAACACATTAAAAGGACAAATGTAAATGTGGATAATTAGACAAGTAAATGTAAAAATGCTGGATAATTTTGCCAACTAATATGTAATATTTTTAACTCACAAATTTAAAGATCTCTATACAGCGATAATTTTAATAGTAGTAGGCACTGCGCAGGAGTAATATTCATAATAATAAAACATTTACAACATATGGAATGGTCGAAATGTAGAGGTACCATAAATCCCAAGGAAAGGCAAAGTGCTGTATTGTCCTAATTTATGTACAGATTGCATATATGTTTTTCCTTGGGATTTTCTGGGACATCTAATTTCTAACAATGGTATTACTCATGGAATTTTTAAGAATATTGTAATAAGAATAATAATTGTAAAATTTAATGTTTTTTTTATTTGAAACATTGTTGCAATGTCTCACAAGATGTGCATACATTTAACATGTTAAATAAGATTCTGATCTAAAAAAACAAAGCAAAATCGTTTAGATTTTGTTTCAGTTTTAGACTTTGCTTCTGTCATTTAGGAATAATATCTATAAGCTGGAGGTGAAGCTTTTGTTTTTAAACATCCAAGTTATTAATCTTAAATACATTTATGATTTTAAGGCTATTCAATGGGTAAAAAAAAAGTATATATATTTGTCGAGCAATTGCTGTGGCACATCCATATTTAAAGACTGGAAAAAACACAGATAAATTAGTTCACTTTAAATCTATCTGTAAGCTATTCTCAGCAAACTCCTTCATAAGCTAAAAAGGCAGCTGTTTACTCTAGACTTTGGACCTCTGTGCTCCAATACCACATTGACTTAAAGTTTAAAGGGGGAGGTTAAAACTTCAGATGCATTCCATTAGTTCATCTGGATGCATGTTAAAAAAAAAAAAAAAAAAGGTTTGTGGGAATGAGTTAGCTCATGCAAAATTGTTTTTTACAGGAACTACTGAAATGTATTTTATTGAAATTGATTTAAGCTTTTGTTTGTGCATTTGACGTTGCAGCAGTAGTTTGTCTAAATATCAGTCTCACTGTACAATAAACTATACCAAATGCGTTCCTTTTGCACTAGTAAACATCACATTCACAGAAAATATCTACTAGAGTTTGGAGACTTTCATCAGTGCAACAAATTGATGGTGGGATCTAACACAAAAATAAAGTCAAAAACAAACAATAGCCCTTCTACATCAAGGCAAATATTGATAAGTGTGAGGACAAAATATGCAGTATAGCTATAATTTATTTGACACTCGTCTCACAATAAGGCTTTATTACAGTGTGTATTCCTGTATTCACAGATTAAACCCCAAAGACCATGTGAAAAGAGGGCAGAGAGAGAAATGAAATCGACCACTGAGGAACTGCGAGTGAAAACAAAAGCATGTGAGCTGGAACAAAAAAGAGCTGGAGGGTGTCAGGCGGCAGGACAAGGTCAGCCGATCTTAATTAGACTTCATTAAGCTGGATTACAGCAGCAAAAGCTATAGAGCAGGGCTGCCCAAACTCGGTCCTGGAGGGCCGGTGTCCTGCAGAGTTTAGCTCCAGCTTGCCTCAACACATCTGCCTAGAAGTTTCTAGTATGCCTAGTACAGGGGTAGGCAAGTTCGGTCCTAGAGAGCCGCAGTCCTGCAGAGTTCAGCTCCAACCCTAATCAAACACACCTGAACAAGCTAATCAATGTCTTCAGGATTACTAAGGCTATAGGCAGGTGAGGTTTTTTTCAGGGTTGGAGCTGAACTCTGCAGGACTACGGCTCTCTAGGACCGAACTGGCCTACCCCTGGCCTAGTAAGAGCAGATTAGCTTGTTCAGGTGTGTTTGATTAGGTTGGAGCTAAACTCTGCAGGACACGGCCCTCCAGGACAGAGTTTTGCCACACTGGTATAGAGGATCTCTTGAATGAGAACCAGTATCACTTACAAATAAATGGATGCATCTTATAAAATGTCAAGAAAATGCTTGCGTCATATTTCACCCCAACAATCAACAGGAAGAAATGTATTAATTTGCAATTGAGGACTATTTTGTTTTATTTATTGTATTGGACATCCCGCATAATAAATTAAATACAATTGAATTAAATCTACATAATTAAATTGAGCACATTTCCCCTCGCATAAAACCTAAAGCGTGTAGATGATTTACTTATTTTTTGAAATCCTCGATCTTGTCCATGATACACATTCGGTATGAACATATTCTGTATTTTTTTTAAATAAAACAAATTGTCGGCTACCATGCTGTATAAATGCATTATAATTTTATTATAAAATTTTGTTTATAAATGACTACTATGCAATATATTTACATTACAGTAATGAATTGTGAATAAATTATATTAATTCTTATTACTTTAATGCAGATATAAAATATATATTGTGCAATACAATAAAATGTATAACAAATACTATATTTTTTTTTATTCTTACGACTAATGCAAAATATACACATATATAGCATTTCACATACACAATATATATAAATATAATATATCTATATATATATAGCATTTCAGTAATAAGGATTAATGTTCTCATTACAATAATGAAAATGAAGTGAAATGTCCTTCATTTTCATAAAATAAGATTCACCAAAAAAAAAAAAATCATGGTAATAAGGTACTTATTAAAAGAAATAAAAAGTTCATTGGTCAATTATGATCTTGACAGGATATTCTTGACAGGATTTTAAGATTCACCCAACTATGCCAAACCAATTCAGTAAGAACTCTATGCGAGCAAGACAGCGGTTGGAAACGTTATCTAGCGTACTCCAGTCAAGTGTTGTTTTCTGAGTGTACTAGAAGAGACACAAAAATAAAGATGTGTCCAAAATGGCTCTTTATTAGGACTGTTTAATCTGGATTTAAAAGAGTGACAATTTAACGCAAACACTGTAACCATCTCTCAAGGACTTGCAGTGTGTGCCAATAGATGAAGAGCTCCCACGTCCTGTCTGAGCAGATTTCTGCACACAAAAGTCCGCTGGGCACCGACGCAGTGCGCGAGCAGACGGGGTTCTGTGGATTTTGTTCCTATGAAAATAAAAACTAAATACTGCAAGACTGTAAAACTCAATGGAAGTTCACGAAAAGCAGAAAATAAACATCTGCATTTTCAAATGAACATGACAATTTATTTCTCTATTTGTTAGCCTGCAGTCTTTCAACCAATTAAACTTCCCCCCCCTCTGTAAGATTTTAGGAAGAAAACAACAACAACAAAAAAAGTGTGACATCTCTGCAAGAAAAGTGGGTGGTTGGTTTTTTTTGGGTGGGTCTCACATTTCGAGCCTGCAGTGTAACCTGTTTAGCTGTGGCCAATCACAGCATTCGACAACTCAGGCCCCACACCCCCCATAGACTTAACTAACACTTGCCCTCGCGATCGCCGCCCATGACGGAAGCGCAGCCGCCTCGCGCAGCGCCCTCATCTGGCCGGACTCCGTTGCTCTCATCTGCCCGCTCCGCCCCCGGCGCCGGGCCCTTTATCAGCTGCTCCAACAGGAGCGTGAGCAGACCGGCCTGGTCTTCCTGCGGGATCTCTGCCGGCTGCGGGACATTAGAGGACTGGATTAAGGTGGAGAGCTGACTAAGCAGTTCGAGCTGCTGCGCGGCATCCGGTTCAGGGGTGGAGGGGGCGGCGGGCGTTCTGGAGAGCACTGACGTGGAGGCTTCAGAGGACGAGCTGCGGAGATACTCCGCCATCTGTGGGATGCTTAGATTGTCTGTTTGGCCCTGCAGCAGGTTCAGCAGCACTGCCAGCTCGGTCTGGTTCAACTGCTCCGCTGCGGCTCCCAAACCTGTGCATAGAAACGGTTACATTTGATTGCCATTTATGGAAAACAGGATGTTTCTCACCTTTCCAGTTACATACTGCAGTATTCAAACACTTGGCCTGCACAGTTTTAAAACAGTGAGGAAGCTGGAGGGATATCATCATCATTCCAAAACACTACAACAGGATACTGAACCCTTTTCACATGTACAGGCTTTTCAGAAGCGGAAGTCGTCACAGTTGGGTAAACTTCTATAGTGTTGATTGAAACTACAACAAATATACTTTTGGTTTCCATTTGCCCAAGTAGTAAAAGAAAAAAAAATTCACGACAGGGGCTTTCAAAAGAGGAAAAGAGAGATTGCTAGTGAACAGTTTTCTGTAATTGAATGGCAAGATAGTTAAACACAAAGTATAGTGTTATAAATACAGGTACATTTAAAAAAGAAAATTCTAACAAAAACTTACCATGAGATTTACCATGCTATTAACTCCGGAAATGTGTAATCAATCACAGTTTGTAAAAAGGGATTCAGCACTTTAAAGCTTTTTTTTTTTTTTTTTTGGGTAAATGGGAAAGCAGCAACAATATTGACCACTACAGTAAAAATGCAACCCATAAGCAATGATTTAGCCAATCATAACAGAGGTCATCTGCATAAACTCAATGGTAAAGTAACAAATAGGGTGGAAATTGATCATGTAAAATCTATTGACTATTCTGGTTCAAGAAATATTGATAGACATGCAAGTGCACAACATAATGAGTCCACCCCCCACCCCCCACCCCCCACCCCCCCCCCCCCCCCCCCCCCACCCCCCACCCCCTAAAACTAAAATTCAGCAATTCGCTGTACTTAGAAGACATGTTAGGGTTCTTTGGAGACGTAGTGTTCAAACAAGCCTGCTTGATCAATTACCAATGAAGAATGCCAAAATTATTCAGCAAAATAATATTTTCTTATCAAAGTGATAAAATATTGAAAGTTACTAAATAAAAATAAAAAAAAGTGTATAGGTTTAAGGCTATTTTTGATTAACAGGTAAATTTATTAAACCAAAACTTTTAAAGACAAGTAATTTCCTGACAATTAAATACTCATACTCAGACTTAATGCTGGCAGCAGCGGAACCACTTGGGAGAGAACTGCCAGGTGACATTTCTTAGCATAAAAGAGAACAATGGTACAAGAGGAATACCAAATTTTTGTTTTAAGTGTGAAAATATAGCAGAAGTAGCACCTACATTCAAAAACAATGGACTTGTGATTAGGCTCCTGAAATACTCAGGTCTTCAATTTAAGCTTTCATTTAGTGATGAGTGAGTTTTTGCTAGAGAAATAACATGCAAGTGTCTCACAGCCGGCAAAAGCTGTGAAAAGAGTGACTTTATCTCACAGAGTATGATGCAGCATGCAGAAGTGACATGCATGGTTGTTGTCACCACTAGAATGACCTACTGTAGCCAAAGCAAAATAAAATAATTTAACCTCTTCCAGGGCCCATATTTACAAAAAAGAGACTTCTGGGAATCCATACTCTGATCTCAAGAGACCATGTCAATCATTTCGGATCCAAAAGCATCAAACATGTTCTGGTGTTGCTAGAGGAGGAGTACAGAGAGAAGTGCTTGGTACCCACAGTGACGTTCAGTGGTAGTAAAGCTTTTATATAGGGATGAATGTGTGCTGAAGGTGTGAGGGAGCTGTGCTTTATCAATGCTGGCATGAATTCACACACCACTGTGATGTAATACAAAAACCTGAAATAGAAGATGCTACCCTCTTCTCATTCCCTGCATTATTGGGCATTTTTGGGAATATATTCATTCTCCCAAGGTGAAAATCCTTCAGTGGACATGTATTTCACTCAAAAGAAAATTACACTCTTGAGCTGCTGTGAGAGATTCTGTAGAGACGAGCTGAGCAACACTCCCCATTAAAGATCAGAGAATTTAAGCAGGCCATCCTCCAGGAGTTAAACAGCACAGATGTGAAAATTTGTCATGAACCTGTACACCCAGTGCCAAGAAGGGTCAGAGCAGTATACTTTAAGTTCTGGAGGACATACTAAGTACTAGAATATTATACATTTTCTGAATCAAATCTAGGGTTTACTCATTTCTGCAATCCTTCATTTAAAGAAAATCAGCTAATTTACTTATCTTACAGAAAATACTGGCATATATTTTGTTGTTTTTATACAGTATGTGTTTAATATGTTTCAATTTTGCCATCTTTCCATGAATTATATTAGTGATCATTAAGAAAATACATAAATCTTTTATATTTATTCAGAGAGGGTGTACTCATTTATGCTGTGCACTGTAAGTGAACATTATGTAAATATAAAAAAATAAAATAAAAAGACGTAAAAAAAATTAATGAAAAGTATAAAATATCGAATTCAAATAAATACGATGTAAAAAGTACAGCCTTGCATTTAAATAATTTAAATGATAAATGCTGATGCTAGACTTACTTTTATAGGGATAACGTGGCAGGACTTAAACTTATGCAGCATTGCTAAAAGAAGGATTTCTAACTCCGTAAGCAGAAAAGTTACATTCATCAGCATTTCATTTTACATCCAGCCAGTTTAAAAAGCACAGATAAGGGCGAGCACCTCTATTAGGTCTAAAGATCCAATCCATTTGTGACCCTGGAGCACAAAACCAGTCTTAAAGGGGTCATATGATGCGATTTCAAGTTTTCCTTTCTCTTTGGAGTGTTCCAAGCTGTTCGTGAATAGATAAGATCCCTGAAGTTGCAAAGACTAATCTCAAACCCAAAGAGATATTCTTTATCAAAGTTAAGATGGTTCCGCTGGGTGGTATACCAGTTCATACCGAATACCGGTGTTTATTTTTATGATGATATGAATTTTTTAAATACCGCAATACCAGTGTATGTCACTTAAACAACGTTCGGAATGCGACACTGTTTGAAAGGGGTTTCTCTTTTGAAAGGCTTTTCACTGTTGCACTGTGGTGAGGGAACTAAGCATATGCTGCATGTGTTAAGCGTGAAAGTTCCGAAACTGAAGCTTAGAACTAACAGAAAGCGTTTTGCTTTTTCCCATAGAATATTCATACTGACAAACCTAGCAACTTTTTTTTGGATAAACCTTAACTATGGTTCAGTTGGAAGATTTCGACAGTGCTGTCCAGCGACACGAGGTAATGTGGGATTTTTTTGACAATATTCCACTATCATGCAGAAAATAGGGCCTTCTAAGTCAATTACCTGCAGTATTTACTCTCTGTCAGTAGAAAATATGGCGCCACAACACCACCCCCGGTACACACGCATGAAAACAAAAAATAAGTCAGTTGTACCGTGAAAACGATATAATTTGAGACACAACCGGGTATTTTTGGTCATACCGCCCAGCACTAGTTCACACCCTCCTAAAACGCTTCGTTTAAACACAAAATTATGTCCCCACATTTCTACGTCATGATGTGGGAAGATTTGAATAACACAGCCCAAATGTTCACGCAAAGACACCCCCCCAACGAAGGCCCCCCCTCCGTAACACACCCCGACTCCATTGTTGCTGCCACCACCGCCGCCTGGTGTGAGACGCTGTGTTTTCGGTGCGAAGCGAAAATAATTGGCCTACAAAAAGAGGACCCGACTAGAAATCAGTGGTTAGCGTATTTACAACACTGTTCCAGAAGTTAACCCAAAATATTCAGATGTGTAGCAGCGCATTTACGCGCCAGGACTGTTTAACTGCACACTCCTGCGCCCCTGGAGTAGACTACAATGCTGGCTGTTCTGACTCTCAGACTGTAAGTAAGTTTTTTTTATGTTTAAAGAATTTGCCACTGACTATTCAACCGCGAGTTTTGAGCAGTGTAGAGTAGAGCTGTTGTTTGTCATTTCTCGATCACAAATGCGACATGGTTTTATGTTTACGTGGCGCGATGCAACGTAATGCGTAAAAAGACAGTATAAGTCAATTATAAGCATAATTATGTCCACAATGGATGCAACAATGCCTCGTTTGTAATGGGTTTTAAATGTTTTTGTCTCGTCGCTCCGGGACACAGCATCACAGTATGGTAAGGGGCGTAACATTTCTATCACATGTTTGAGGTATTCAGCCAATCACAACGCACTGGATAGCTGGCCAATCAGAGCACACCTCACTTTTCAGACCGATGAGCTTTGTAGAAATCGACGCATTTCAGAAAGGCGGGGCATAGAGGAGAAACAATAATGTACAGTATGTGGAAAATAATGTGTTTTTTTAACCGCATAAACACATTTCATTTCACCAAATACACAAAATAATGTTCTTTTTAGCAAATTCATATGACCCATTAAAAGCACGGCTTAATAGCCAAAAATACATTGTATGTGTCAAAATGATCGATTTTTCTTTTATGCCAAAAATCATTAGGATATTAAATAAAGATCATGTTCCATGAAGATATTTTGTATATTTCCTACCGTAAATATATCAAAACTTAATTTTTGATTAGTTACCCCCCCTCACTGCCACAGACCAAGAAATTCACTTTGTATCTTTAAAGGCGATTTCTCTATTCCTAGACTCTTAATGACCTCTACCCACCGCACTAGCCAGATTCTCAAATAGTTGTCTTCGGCCAACACACGCGCCCAATCTAACAAACCATACATCAATGGAAAGCTTATTTATTCATTTCTTTGTATGACCAGTTTAAACAAACGGTCACTCTGCCCCGCTTCTGAAGATCTGCGTTTACCTGAATAGTTTAGTTCCTCTAACTACCTGCCTATGATTTTGAGGTGAACAGAACCCAAGTGTTCCTGTCAAGTTATGGCCCACCTGCCAACTCACTGGCTGTGATGTTTGCCGGTGCAGGATGGGCAGATGAGGGTGGTGGGGGTGGTGGACTCGGCGGCGGGCGGCTGTTTTCTCCTCCTGAAGGTCCTGCGGGTTCCTTTCGGGGAACTTTGGCAACAGGGAAATCCTCAGGCACTCCGCTTTGCCTCTGCCGCCGCCGCTTCTTGCTCCAGAGCTCATGACAGTCTTGCCAATGAGGCAAACTAAAAAGAAAAAATATTACGAATGTATATTTACTAGTATAAACAGCCATATAATCAGCTAGTCATTAATATGGAGTTAAATCTCATTATATAGTCTAACAACATTTAATTGCAGCTACATTTCAAACTAAATTACAAAACGTGGTGTGACTTTACCACTCGTTCCACAAATGTAGTTTCATTAACACCATAAAATACGATTTAAATCACAAGATGTTTGTGTGTCCACTGACTCAGGTGGCGGCATCTTGTTGGGCTCCACATCACGCAGAAACTGGCTGGCGAGGGCCTGTTCGGCCGTGCAGCGTCTCGAGGGGTCCAGCGTCAACATGTGGTCCAGCAGGTCAAGAGCAGAGGTGGGCAGACTATAGACATACATTGTGATTATAAAGGAAGCACGGTGTAAAAAAAATAGTGACAAACTGTAAACTCTACTAAAAAGATAAATACATTTATGCATTTGTTTAAAAATTTTTTTTACAGTGCAAAAGTTTGGGGTAAGATTTTTAATTAATAAGTTTGCTCAGGAAAGATGCATTAAATATCAAAAGTGACAGGAAAGACATTTATAAATGTTACAAAATATTTTAATTTCAAATAAATGCTGTTTTTCCAAACTTTTTAAAAGTAAAAAGTACCATGTTTCCATAAAAATATTAATCAGCACCACATAGTTCAAACAAACAAATATATGGTAATATAAAAATGTTTCTTGAGCAGCAAATTAGTATATTAGAATGATTTCTGAAGGATCATGTGACATGAAGAAAATGAGTAAATGATTTTTTGTTTGGCTTTGAAAATTCAAGATTTTGAATCACAGGACTTAATATTAATTTCTTCAAATATATTCAAATAGAAAAGTCATTTTAAATTGCAACAACATTTCACAATCTTATTATTTTTACTGTATTTGTGATGAAATAAATGCAGTCTCATAGTGAGAGACTTCTTTTAACAAAGATTCAAATCTGTCAGAGAATGATGGAAGAGTTTCAAAAATCAGGTTGAACTTACAAAGCGAATTCCTCCCGTAAGCGTCGTCTGTACTGTTTCTTGGGTCTCATGGTATTAAAGTACGGCAGCTTAATTACATCTGGCCAAGCAGCAGGACACGGACTACCACACAAACGACTGACCAAAACAAAATACAAAACAGATGGAGTGTAACAGCATTTCACAAAGCCCTTTCCCCTCCTTCAGCATTAGAGCAACACCACATGTGCATTCAGAGATTGTGAGAAACGTACCTGATCAGCTCAAGCTGTAGAAGCTCTTGGTTGGCCTGGAAAATTGGTTTCTTAGTGAAGAGTTCTCCCAAAATACACCTTTACACAAGAGCAAAAAGAAACCCAAACAACATTATTACATGAACAGGGTGTAAATGTAGATGGGAAACAGACAGGACGTCTTACCCGCAACTCCAGACATCAATAGCAGGTGAGTATCTCTCCTCCCCCAGTAGCAGCTCAGGTGGGCGGTACCACAGCGTGATCACCTTATTAGTGTACGGCCGACTGGGAATGACCATCAAGTTAGTCTTATACGCCAAAGCTTTTCAATATCAATCATGTTTACTGTTTCTGAAAATCACATGTCGTCTACGAAGCTTTAAAGTGGAAGGGTGTCAATTTTTGCGCCCCATAATTAGATCAAGCTAAATTCTTGTTTAGCACAACCTACAGAAAGATCGAGAACGCCTAACATTTACTTACCTTTCCTCAGAGTTATAAAGACGAGCCAAACCAAAATCGGCAAGTTTGATCTGACCACTGTAAAAGAAGAAAAAAAAAGACAAAGTAAGGCGGATGGAACACAATCTGCAAAAACCCTAAATCTTGCATAATATATTATTTTGTAAACTGGGCCAGATTTTATCATTTTAACGCAAGATGCAGGTATTTGCAAGTATTGGGTAAATGCCAGTACATATCACTGTAAAAAACTGAAAAATGTATTGATACACTGCTTCAGTGTTTATTTCAGAGAGCACAACGTTAGTTAAGAATGTAAAATTAATGCAAAAATCATATGCCTGATACTACTCAAAAGTCTACGGCTGCTAAGATTTTTTTTACTGTTTTTGAAAGAAGTCTCTTATCCTCACCAAGACTGCATTTATTTGATGAATAATACAGAAAACAGCAATATTGCGAAATATTATTAGAATTTAAGATACTGGTTTCTATTTGAATATATTTTAAAATGCAATTTATTCCTGCAAAGCTGAATTTTCAGCATCATTACTCCAGTCTTTAGTGCCACATTCCTTCAGAAATCATTGTAATATGCCGATTTGCTGCTTGAAACATTTCTCATCACTGCTAAAAAAGGGTTACTGATTAATATTTTTGTGGAAACCATGATACATTTTTTCCAGGATACGTTGATGAACAGAAAGTTCAAAAGAGCAGCATTTATTTGAAAAATATTTTTCGTATTATAAATATCTACTTTAAATTTTGATCAATTTAATGCATCCTTGCCAAATAAAATGATTAATTTCTTAAATAAAATTGAACGTCAGTGTAGCTGAACACATCATGTAAATTTGTATGACACTAATAAGAGACCAACTTCATGCAATATTTCAAAACAAATACTGGTACCTGTTATTTAGCAGGATATTGGAGCACTTGATGTCTCTGTGCAGAAAGTTCTTCTTGTGGCAATAATCTAATCCCTCCATCAGCTGACGCATGAAGCTCTGCACATGCTCATGGGAGAAAGACACCAGTCCTGATTCCAGCAGCCCCATCAGGTCATGGTCCATGTACTCAAACACCAGGTAAAATGCACCTAGTGCACAAAAATACATACAGGTTAATACACAGAGGTATGCCTAGAAAATGAGTGAGTGCAGGCAGAAAATGAAGCGTTTCAGGTAGGCATGGGCCGATTACCGGTTTCAAAACCACGATTTGAAAATTTCACAGTTTCAAAACCGCAAAAATTTTCCGTTATACTGTTCCCGCGGTATGTGCTGTTTTTCATGTATCCTCAAAGACTGAAAGTGTAGATCTTCATCGGTTGATGGCAGTGTAGAGAGTAGCATGGCCCTCCTCCTCTGTTGGTGGGCAAGCGAGCGGTCAGTCCGTGGTGTGTAGGACGCCCGAACTTAAGGAGCTTCCCCTGGAACTTACACGATCGGCAACCGGCCATTTTTTGTCTTATTGCAAACAGCTCGTCTCTGTTCTGGACTTGCACAAACTGCGATTGCAATGCAATCGTTTTCCAAAATGTAATTTATGTGAAAATATGAAGTCTGTAAACGCCCGTTAACACAGGCCAGAGACGCTGAAGACGGACGCAAAGCGAAAAATACTGTAGCAGGCAGATCACTCACTGTTCATGATGCACGAACTATTGGAAGAAAATCCTCAATATTGATTTGGGGGTTTATAGGAATGTGTTTCTGAGGGGAACTGACTATCTTCAGAAAAGTTTACATGGTATTTTCTTTCCATCTTGCCTCTGTAGAGTCATTATGCACCAAGCAGGCTTCAGCAAAGCCAGCCCCCGGTAACCAAGCCGCGGGAACACGTACCCTATTGGTGCGTCCAGAACACCTATGCTGTCAGAGAGTGACTCTGCGCTCCTCCTCTCAGAGCTCTGCGGTTCCCCTTTCATGCCTACCGTATCATTCCACAGCAAGGTCCAGAACATTCTGTTTTTGCTTCAAATTGGTTTATTATTAATTCCCACCAATTTGTCATTCCCTGCACACACGACGACTCCCCGAAGCACAATTATATGAACTTATATATGTATGTCTAGCGCCCCCTTAATAACTAAAATTAAATAACGGTAATTACAGATTTAGGTTAAATAAAGATGTCAAATCTTTATTTTTCTTCTTTTTAGGAAAAAATAAACAAATTCTACTGTTCCTAATATTCTGTATGTTGCTCAAAAACAAAATATATTGTGTTCAGCGGAAAAATTGTTTTTTTACCCAGTCATTTAAACATAACACATTTTAGAGCTGTAATGACAATACCGTGATACCCGTGAAACCGCGATATTTTTGCTTAAGGTTATCATACTGTCAAAATCTCATACCGGCCCATGCCTAGTTTCAGGAGAAGTCTAAAATTGAGTGGGCCACAAATATGCCATTAACTCTAAGAGGAGAATGTGTTCACCACTGGGAAAACTCCACGTTAAATACAAAACTAAAGACAAACATGCAAATGCATTTAAACAAACCTTTATCCTTTTTGAAGTCAAGTGCATCTTGTTTATCAGTGACTATTTCTTTCATGTTGACAACACTGCGATGGTTGAGTTGTCTCAGGATCTTGATCTCTCTGATAGCAGTGATGGGGAAACCCTCCTTTTCGTTATCCAATCTCACCTTCTTCAATGCCACCAGCTCTCCTTTAGACACCAAACATCAACACGTCTTCTCTTATCAAAAACATGGATTTTTACAATGGCAAAAATAGCGGTGCAATTACTGAGAATGATCAGATAAGCACAGCTTTTCTAATTAAGAGCAAATAATTCTGCATTTAAAGCAAAGAAAACAAACTACCGTTCGACTGTTTGGGGTAAGAAGTTTTTTTAAAGAAATTAATTTTTATTCAGCAAGGACGGGTTTAAATGATTAAAAGTAAAGACATGTTACAAAATGATTTCTATTTTAAGGAACACGCAAATATTTTGGAGCGCATTATGACATTTCCACACTAGTATTCATCCAATTTAAACAACACACCTGTGTCTTTGTCCTTTGCCTTGTACACCTGACCATAGGTTCCTTCTCCAATGATGCCGATTATGTCAAACTTGTCCACACAGCGCTTGCCCCAGTCAGTTTGAGTCTGCTTCCTCTCTCCATATCTAGGACAGCAAATCCTGCACAAATTTGACAGACACTTGAGAAAACCTTTGCCATTTTTCAAGTCACATTTTCCAGAAAATAATGAAGCATTCCAGCATCCCATGACTAAAGTAATAACTGTGATAAGGATTTCTCTCAACTCTTGACAATAAAAAACAGACAATGCCATTTAAACTTGGGTTCAAAAGAGACATTCATTTGATCAAAAGTGTGTTCTCTAAATGTAAACGTCTAAGAGCACAATGTGTTGAATTAGCAACACTTCAATGTTTTAAAATACAGTCTCTTTTTTTCTTCCGTTTTAAAATACAATTGCTTTTTAATTCATTTCGCAAAAACAAAAGCTTAAGGCTTGAATAGCTCTGCTCACAAATAATAAAATATGGAAATAACCATCACTGTACCTTCTGATCACACAGCCAAAAAATAATGCGCTTCCTCAGTATTTTTGTCTTGTTTTCCAGTGCAAATGTCAAACGACATTTTGAAGATATTTTCAAACATTTGATGGACACCATTGACTTCCATAGTATTTTTTTTTCCTACTATAGAAGTCAATGGTGCACATCAACTATGCAGATACTAAAATGTTTCAAAATATCTTCTTTTGTGTTCAACAAAGAAACTCATACAGGTTTGGAAAACAATGGTCAAGTAAATGACAGATTTTTCATTCATACTTTAAAGTAATAGTTCACCCAAAAATGAAAACTCTGTCATCATACACTCACCCTCATGTCATTCCAAACACGTAAAACCTCCGTTCATCTTCGGAACACAAATTAACATTTTTGATGAATTCTGAGAGCTCTCTGACCCTCACATAGACAGCAATGTAATTACCACGATCAAGGTCTAGAAACGTAGAAAAGATCGGTAAAACAATCCATGTGACATCAGGCGTTCAACCGTAATTTTACGAAGCTAAAACATAAATGTAAACAGCATATGCTATTCTGTGTCAGCTGCATCACACGGATACGTTGTTTTCATTCAAAGCGTAAACAACGTAGAAAACGTATCCGCGTGACGCAGCTGACACAGAATAGCATATGCTGTTTACATTCAGAGGATACTCTCCAAAATGGCACCAGGGTGACGCGGAGGAGACGAATTGTTGAATAAAGTCATGATTTTTGTTTTCTTTGCGCACAGGGCCTCTTGCTACTTTTCTTTTCAGGAGCACTGTGCTCCTAACTTAAACAGGAGGAGCACGTTCAAAAATTTTAGGAGAACCTTCTAATCAATAATCCAAAATTTTATCAAAAAGTAGTCTTCCCATTACGAGGTGATTATTTGACTCCTCTAACTTTATTAAAAGTGTCATCTTTTGTCAAATTTTTTAAAAAATTATATTTTATAAGCTTTTTAAAAATTTTAATTAAAACGACAGAATAAGAACAAGTAGAATAAAAAATATAATTTACCAATCAAATTAAATCAGTATTAACAAAATTAATTTGTAGAGGGGGCACAGAAGAACACAAAAGTGGCATTTAGGTATATTTACAGACTGTTTAATGAGGCTCAGAAGTGGCATGAGTGCAATTAAATCCATCAATTCATGATGATATTAATGTTTTAAATATGAAATTTTGAATATAGAAATATTTAATGATTTAAATAACTGAAAAGATACTTTTAAAATTAAACAAAATGCAGCAGGTGGCGGCAAGTCACTGATTTTTATCACTGAATCATTCATTCAATTGATTCATTCGAACGGCTGAATCATTCAGGAATGAAGCAAGTGACTGTCTTTATGAATGGGTAATCATGAATCACTGACTCACTAGATCTTAAAAAAAAAAAAAAAAATTCATTTAAAAACGAAACACCTCTTGTGTTTGAAGGAGATGCGCAGCGGCTGAGCTGTGACTTTGTTTTAAACTATTTTCAACGACGAAATAGAGCAAAATCAGACAATAGTGTTATAGTCCGACAATGTAAGTCACTTAATATTAACTTCTTGTTTATTGAATTGTATTGTATTTAAATCAGTATCACATTTACAAACTCCTTTAAAAATCATTAAAAGCTGTCACTCATCTTAGTTCATCTCGATCTCACAATTATAATCAACGAAGCTCTCTACACTGCACAATGAATCTCTCACTTTGCTTATGAAAGGATTCGTGAGATACGTCTGTGATGCATTACTCAACGCTGCAAAAACACTTAGAAACCTTTGAAGCTCCCCTGAGTGTAATCACAAGTATGATGATCGGTCAGTCGCACTGGTGCTCCTAAAAATGTTTTCATAATCACACGCAGTAGTTTTCAGTCGCAAATGACTGAAATGGTCGCACTGTAGAACCCTGTTGGACAAAAAGGATTTCGTAAACTTCGGGAAAAAAAAAACGGTGAAACATGATGTACAGTGGATTATTTTATGATATCCTGCAATGTTTTGGACCTTGTAGTGGTAAACCAACGCTTGTCTATGGAGGGTCAGAGAGCTCTCAGATTTCATCAAAAATTTCTTAAATTGTGTTCCGAAGATGAATGGAGCTTTTACGGGTTTGGAACAACATGTGGGTTAGTAATTAATGACAGAATTTTTTTTTTGGGTGAACTAACCCTTTAACACCAGGGCTCGACAATAAGGACTGCCCGATGGCCCGGGGCCAGTGTGAAAGACGTTCGGGACAGTAGACGGATTTGTCACTTGCCCGATCGGGTCACTGCAGCGTCGTCACGACTTATCATTTGCATGTGTTTTTAAGACTTGTTCATTTAAAAATTCAAGCGATTAAAAAGCATTTGGGCGCGAAAGACAACTACATTCAGTACTCGCGTGCTGTGTTCTGTGTGAACAGCTCGCGCACAGACAACCGTGTGAGCCGCCTGAGCGGGCAAATACATACAAATGTATGTCAAAATACCCACCCTGACAAGTAACTTTGTAGCTTTAACAATGATTAATCTATATTGAATTTATACACTGGAGTATGTTACAGATGCACTGATGTACCGGACATTTTTTGTTTTATTTCAGACTATCTTCTGTTCCGTGCTTGCACACAAACTGCACTGCAATCATTTTCCCAATTGCCATTTGTGTGGAAATATTACGTTATTATTATATTTAGTCTGTAAACGGGCGTTAACAGAGGTCAGAGATTCTGAAGACGGACACAAAGAGGAGAAAATACTGTAGCAGGCAGAACAAGATCACTATTCGCGATGCACGAAATATAGGAAGAAAATCCAAATATTGAATTTTATATGAATGTGTTTCTGAGGGGAACGGAACTGACTGTTTTCAGAAATGGCGTTTTCTTTTCATTTGGTCTCCGTATGATGCATTTAAATTAGTGTTAATACACGCAGCGCTGCTGTGTTTACAGCTGTAACCAAGGAAATGCTGTATCACTGTACCATAAGCACTGTCTGCTGTCAGAGAGTGAATCTGCGTCTCATTCAGCGCACCTGCTGTTTCCAATTCGTGCAGATGTTTTATGCAGCATAATTTCACAAAACTAAAGTCAGGTTATTCTGTTTTTGCTTCAAACTTAGAAACTATAGTCTAATACAAGTCAAACATTCACTTTTTTTTCAATTCATGATTAAAATGCAAAGAAGATCAAGGAACACAGAGAGAAGAATATACAAATGTTATTTTATATGTGATTTTTCAATTCCTGTACCTGAACATCTACAAACATAAAAACCTAAAGCATCATTTCATTTCTATTTTTGTGCTATATTTAATTGTGCTATTATTTGTAATTTGTTCATTTGTTCTTATTTACTGGCTGTCACTTGTCTTTAATGTTTCAACTTTATATTTATGTTTAGTTTTGCTGTGGTATTGAAACTGAAATAGAGAATTGCAAAATTTAATTGGTATCTAAAATATTGGTGTCATAAGCTTATTTATTAGAATACAAGATAACAGATCAAAAACAATGATAACAGCAACAATTTAATTTTTTGTGGCAGGGCCAGTGAAAACGTTGGCAGGGCAAGTACAAATTTTAACCACTGGCCCAGTACAAAAAATCCTTAGCGTTAATCCCTGAACGACTTCTGCTATGCGTAATATACTTTTTAAAGCAATCATTTACGACGGCCGTTAAACACCCTGTAGTTAAAACATTTTCAAAAGAGGGTATTTTAAAATGCAATAATTTCACAAAATTAGAGGGGTTTTTGATCAAATAAATGCAACCTTGGTGAGCATAGAAGACATGCAATCCTCCCAAACCCAAACTGTTGACCATTAGTGTAGCTGAATGTTAATTTCACTCAATCATCTTGAATAATGCCCTGAATGCTGAAGCAGTGGCACTTACTTTGGTCTCTTCTTGAAGGTTGGTTGCAGAAGCAGTGGGGATTCTCGAGCGGGGGACTGCGGAGGGGAGGGGTCTCCTCCAGGAAGTACTGGAGGTAGGGGCAACTCACAGAGAAGGCGTGTCCTGATTTCTTTTTCCCTTTCTTTCTCCTTCTCCCTGTCCTTTCGTGATGACTTCTGGGAAAGACTGCTCTTTTTTGGACTGAAACGGAAAAAAAAAATCCACAGTTAGTGTTCATTCTATGGGGACAACCAAGCTATTCCAAAAAAATGTTGATTATATTACTTTACATTTTTTGTCACACAGCTCTAGCTATAAGTAACTGAGAACATAAGAAATGAATGCAGAATAACACCAAGCAGTAAAAGTCAGATTTTTTTCATCTAATGAGCTGGGCATTTCTTCATTATAACTATACATTTTGCCTCAACATGAAGTGACCAAAAATGGGTCTCTTGGACTGCAACGTGTCATGCAACAGACATGCATATGATGTAAAACTGTATTTACAATTTATACAAGCATTAGTGATTTGAACAAATCTAGACGCCAATATATAGAAACATGGGAAATTGTGGAAACGCCGAATTCATGGTGGTGCATTTTGCATGGATAAGCACTACTCACATTTACTGGCTATTCAGTTACACATTCCACCATGTAAGGTTTTTGGCAGGGAAATTACAGCAGTGAAAATTGACACTAAAAGAAAGTAACACCAAGTAGTTGCTATTTACACTGAGTATAGATAACGATGCATACTAGGGCTGTCAATTTTTTCGAATTTCCAATATTCGTCGAATTTAAAATAAAAATCCACAATTTTAGGTGTGCATCAGGCAGCCCTATCAGTGGTGCACGTAATGCGACGACGATTTAAGTGTCATTGCATTTTAATATTTTTGTTATTCTATCCAGTTGAACCCACTGGATGCAGCGCTGCTGCGTTGTTCATTCAAAATATTGCAAAAAAAGAACATCAATGCGGAGATGTTTACGTCAAAACCGAAACCAAACCGTTCACACAGAACGCATATTTATCACATTTTCTAGAGGGACATCTATCACCTTTGCACTCGCATCTCGCACAAGAGAGCCACATTTTTAGAAAGCCATGGAAAATTTATATAAGTTTAACTTTTTAAAAACATGCCTCAAGATTTTATGGCGGTTTTCTCCATCCTACTGCATCTCAAGTTTTTAAATGAAGAAAGTACTCTTTGTGATTGGTTTCCGGTCCTTTGTATTAAACTATACATACATGCATGCATGATGCTGTTTTGTTTATAATTGTTTAAGCAACTTTAATTATATAATGTTTATAAACATTATGCACTTTTTTCAAAGATAGTCGTGCTATTTTATTATGCTTTGAAGAAACGTGCATAATATTTTGCTCGATGCGCCCTCTTGTAGCCTCAGGAGAGAAGCCAAAAGCTTTTTTCCCCCCCTAACTGAAATTATGCCTTTTAAATTCGAATATTGATAATATTTAAGTACAAAATTCGAATTTAGTTTTTCAGCCATTTTGATAGCCCTAATTTGCACAAGCATAAACAGCAATAAATCGCTTGTAGTTAAAAAAATGCAAATGCTGTTATATGGAATTCACACAAAATGTAAACAGAAGAAATAAGCTATGCACACTAACACTGAATAGTCTAGTGTAGTGTAGGGATAGTGTAGTTAATGACAACAGCTTTTGTCAACAAAGCTATTTGCATTTAGTGCAAACAGACACCAGCAGGAAATAACAGCCTGTCCTCAGCTTACACTCTCTACAGCCCAAACATGCCCACATGCATCTAGGTAATATGTAAATGGTCAAGCATATATGGTTTGATCATGTGACCAAGAACCAACATGTACAAATGGAGACAATGAACAAGTATACTATAGCTTAAGTGTACTTGGGCCACTGTACAGTGTTTAAAAAAAAATTAATGTTGCTGCATTAGATAACCAGATATCAGAAGCAAGTGTCATTAGTTAAGGAAACTCAAACACACCAAGTAAAACTATCTTAAAATATCTTTAAAATAAAGTGAATGATAAAATACATTTACACCACTGAAAAATAATTAGGACCATTAGTATTCTGTGACATTAAACCTGAAAAGCATGGCAAAATAGCCCCTGATGTGTGATCAAAACAAGGTCTTGGGCCCAAAACGTACTGAATGCAAGAATGTGAATGCAAACACATCAAGCTAAGACAAGCTTGATTTTCTGCACCATTGCAATTCAAAATATCAGACACAAGTACTCTTTCCATTTAGGTCAACTAAGGTCAGTTTGAAGAGAATGAGCAATTTGGTTAAGGTTGTAATTAAACGCTTTTCTTCTGTATCAGAGTTATTTTAGTATTATTTATAGACTATAAATTTAATATTTTGAATTTAGATTTTTTGAATTGTAGCTTTTTTATATTTTCAATTCAGATTTTTTGTTATTTTAAATAACTGTTTTATGTGTTTTTCATTTTTATGAAATGTTTTTATCAATTTTATTAAAATCGATCTATTTATTTCTACTACATAGGTATAAATTTATTTTTATTTCAGTTTTAGTTTTTATTGCCAGTTTAAGTTTAATACTTTAACTTATTAGTTGCCAATGCATTTCTAATTTTTGTTTAAGTTTTCTTTATTGCAGCATTATTTAAAAGATTACAAATATGTTTTTTAAAAGTTTTCGAATTATTATACAAAAACCCTAAATAAAAGGTAAATAAGGGTTTCACCAGAAGATTGAGTTGAAATATTACAACGTCAAAACATTTTAAAAATAAAATGCATACACAGATAAATCAATCACAATAAGATCTATAAAATGCATTTAGAAAAAAAGGTAGGGTGCCTTTTCATTTAATGCCAATTTTAAAAGGCCTGTTTATAGCTAGCTATAAACTATGACATCCTGTTTAATGAAAAACGTTATCAAATCTAATCACCCTTGAGCACTCAAGTTTGTTATCAGCAGAGCAATACAAGAGCAGGCTGTGCAGTTGCAATACATAGGCCAAATATTTGAGGTCTGTGTTCACATAGTTGCATAAAGAACGCTTCAAGATTTCCCTATGAAGTGTCTCTGATCAAGACTCACCTGTCTCTGCAGTCTCCCAGAAGAACCGGCGGCAGGGGAAGAGGCGGAAGTGTGGAAGTCTTAATTGTGTGCGCGGGACTTTGCGTAGATTTCTGTTTGGGGCTTTTCGTGCGAGAAAAAACAGGTGCTGAGGGTGGAGGAGCAGGTGGAGGGCTGTTTAGAGGAAGAGGTGGAGGGGATGAGAGAGGAAGAGGAGGAGGAGAGTTTGCCGGGAGAGGCGGAGGAGATGAGAGAGGCAGCGGAGGTGGACTGGATAACGGGAGAGGTGGAGGAACCGCAGCGGGCTCCTCTGCCAGATCAGTGTTCGGAGGTGGCGAGGGCGGTCTTTGAGGCTCAGGGGGTGGGGCTGTGTCTAGTGGCGGTGTCTCAGTGTTTTTCGTCGGCGCATTTGCGACGTTGGATGTGTTGGGGCGGAGAGAGGGGGAGTTTTTGGCGGCTGCCGCCTGACGTTCCTTCTTTCTTCGTGTCAGCTCGGCCCCCAGGCTGGAGGTGATCGGCAAGCGTGAAGACGAAGGGGAGCGGCTGCCTGGTCGACTGCTGTGGGAGGAGCCTCCACTGGCTCCTCCGGAATATAAAGAATGTTTCTTAGTGCGAGAACGGGAAGAGGAGCGGCGAGAGGAGGAGTAGTGAGGAGAACGGCTCCGGGAACGCAGAGAAGGCCTGGGGAGGAGAAACAAAAAATAGAAATGTTTTAAAATCAGTCATGTGAACCTGTTCAAATTAACTAAATAAATGTAAACATCCTGTTTGAAGCATCAATCTAACTACAAAGGGTATCCTTAAAGTCATAATGAAACTAAAGCAGCATCAGATATTTTCTTCCATATTGCGATGTGCATTTGAGTGTAATGGATTATCGAAAAAGAAAAAACTTGGAGCGAGACATAGTTTTATGCACTGGTTGTTGATTAGATTTTGAGATGTGGGTGTTGCACTGAAAAATGGGGGCAGATGAATGTGACCTTGCAACAGCGGGGTTTTAAGTGCCGTTTTTTCGTTCTATTACGGGAGAGCAAAACATAAGAAGTTTCACATTTCGCTGTGCTCCGAAGGTCAAGTTTGGTGAACTTTAACCTGTGAATTTGTATTAAGTGAAGCCGTGAGACAAATAGTGGTCGACCGATATTGTTATATTGTTATCCGATGCCGATATCTTGAAAAGCAGGTTGACCGATATAAAGCCAATATAATTGTATTTATTTTAATTAATATTTAAGAAATTTGAAATCATTTGAAAATGGATTAAAAATAATTGTGTGAAATAAACATACTTATACTTAAGATGACAAAGTATTTTTCACAAATAAATAAATATTAATAAAAATATAATTAAAAAGGAAGTAAACTGTAACCAACAGAGCACTCAGTATTCTGGGAAGTTTGTGTGCATTGGGAATCATATTTTTTCAAATAAAGCCAAGGTAACACTCATTTTACATACAGCACACAGTGAAAATGACATGAATATGACAGTGGGCATATGCATAAGGCGCAGCATAATTTGAAATCACGAATATAATGTTTAAAGCATTCAATTTGCACGGACCGAAAGTCATGCAGAGAACACGTGATCATGCAGGTCACATGCACACTTCACAAGATCTCACAACTGGATTCGACTAAGTTTGCAAGGTTTGTGAAATTACATTTTCATTAGCCATTCAAAGATTTGTTTTAAATGATGTAAATGCGTATTTGCTGAATGCTGATGGCAAACGAGAAAGTATTATAACGTTTGCCTTTCTGTCAGCGCTGTCAAAATAAAAGTTCCGCCTCGAACGCATCGGCCAAACAGAAAAACTTATCGGCCGATGCCGATATTTGAAAAATGCCAAATATCGGCCTTGGCGATATATCGGTCGACCACTAGTGACAAATAGAAGTTTGATACATCACAGTGTGACCTTGTAACTGAATTATAAGAACAAATTTAAGACTGCAGTGTTGTATGAAAGTATGAAAGTGGAGTAGTTTGTATGTTTCTACATTTGGATTCATTATCTTTGGTTTATGTTTTTAAAAAATGCTGCAGAATGTGAGATCATATCACGACCACTGCAGTGTCCGAAGTAATTCTGCATGCTCAAAGTCTAATGTAACCATGGCTTTAAGGAGTCTAAACAACTGGAGAAGACCTGCATATGTCAACAGAGAGAAGTCTGTCATTTTCACCGAAAGGTCCAGTCGTGACATTTTGATTAAACATTACACAGTATAAAATCTAAAGTTATCTATAATATGCATTTAGAAAACAGATGGGGTGAATTTTTGTTACAGAAATTATATTCCTTCAGGTTAACTGTGAACAATGTAATTCTTTGACAAAAAAACAATAAGCACCAATCAAATGTTTGAGTATCTAAACAAGCTGGGGTTGTTCATATGTAGGCAGTCAAATGCCATTACATCAAAAAACTATCCTTAAAATGAAAAACTTTATATATTCCATAGTACACAATGCACAGAATCTGGTACAACAGTAGAAGGTGTGTGCTGGTATTTAGTAAATTAATGAGGGGTAACCAAACTAAATAGAAACATGTAATACAGGAATTATGGCATGTAGATGTTAATGCAAGATCTCAGTTGTTGTAAATAGTGATGAGCAACAGCATGTTTTCAAAAGCAAATATGCAACTTTAAATGTCATAAGGTTGACTGTCTAATGTACTTTTCAAACAGACTTTTGTTCAAATAAAATCCATTAGGACTGAATATCATGCTATAAATATCAAACCTCTCTCTATATAACAACATAAACCTCTGTTATAAATTCACTGCTGACAGCTTATCAATACTGCAATTTAAAGTATTATCTATGAATTAAGGATGGGCATTCCAAGCAAAAATAATATTAGAAAATCGCAGGGTATTACTCGATTATTATTCAAAAAATTGCACCCCTCCCCGGCATGCACGCACAAACACCCATAAACTGAGAGAGAGACGGGATTCACACTTTCAATCTGTATGATAAACTGTTTAATTCAGAAGATAGGCTACCTTAACTCAAGCCTTATAATGATTGTAACGTGCTGAAACATTAATATAATAAACAACCGAATGACGGCACTTATTTACATAACAGTCCGTCGATTAGCATAAATGAACTGCTCATGAGGCTAGGACATTTCCATTTAAAAAAATGGAACCCCTAAAGGGAATAGATACGAGATGGGAGGTTCAATATCTTCAAATACTTCAGTATCTTCTGTCGCAATTATATCGTTGGGTAATTACACTGTATATAAACTGCTGGCATCAGGGAGCCATGGACCCCTTTCACAAGACTGTGATACCGCGTTAAAACGGTCATCTGCATCGTAAATCCTCGAAAGTTTCTAGACGTTTTGTCATCTTTTTTTTTTTTTTTTTAAATGCATGTACATTTATAACACTATTCTTTGTATCATATCACCTTTGCATCAAATTACAAAAAGAACAGTTAACGCTAATATGAGGGTGTTTCTAATGCAGCGTCAATGGGAGGGACGGTAAATTTGACATTGTTCTCTCTTCTGACAGCCGTTATCAGTCTCTCTCAGTTTTTTTCCTTTTATTGAAACTCATGAAAACACTATCGTGGAGTTTTTCTTTTGCTATTTGAGCAAATGGGAATGCAAAAAAAATATTTGTAGTACTCTCCCATTCACTGCTATTTAAGTTAACCCAACTATGACGACTTCCGCTGCTGAGAAGCCCGGAAATGTGAAAAGTGTCCATTATTAATATGCGGTAGGGGTGTGACGAGATCTCGATGTGATCTCGCGAGAACGTGACGATATCTTGGCGCAGACTGGCTCGTTCACAAGTGGTGGTATGTAAGATATTTTATGTTCACATCAGGCAAGTGGCCGCATGATAAGCGGAAAAATTACGGCGTAGTCTTTATCCAGTCATAAAAACAGAATTCACAGTTTAACGTGGAATGTCACGGAATTTGTAGAATTTAGAATGAATTAATCAAAAGTAGGTCATTACACTTAAATCAAATCATGATATGGACAAGCAGTATCTGTAAATATTAAACCGCAAAAGTCGATTTAAATATGAATCCTGCATTTTCTGCGTGTCTCTGTTAATGAATGGTGCGGACTCGCGGTTTCATTTACTACACACACACACACACACACACACACCCACACACACACACAACACACACACTGAAGAGCGCGTGACACTCGCGGTGATTTCAGCGTCTGCCGTCTCATTAAATGAGGACGTAAACACATGAACAACATCTCCAGAACTGCTCTGAGAGTCACTTCATGAGCATTTTAGCGTTTGATTTGAGTAAAACTAGCGTCATATCTCATACACAGAACTGTAAAGGTATTCACGGCAACCCGTCAAAATACATGTCTGAATAATAAATAAAACACACACATTAATTTTTTAAGGAATAATCACACAAAACATTTCTTTCATGTTTTAATTTGAATAGTAAATCCCCTTTGTTTGCCAAAAATAAAGTTTGTTTTCATTTGATTAAAAGATTAATTCAATTGTTAACATTTTATGACTTCATTTGATTACCAGAAAAAATGTAATACACAACACAGAATTTCTGAGGGGAAAAAAATTCATAAGGCTACTTTAAGAAAAAAAATGAATAAATTAAGTTGTTTTATGCATTAAAATAATTAGACATGCTTAAACAGAATTTGGTAACAATAAAAAATATGGTGAGAAAAAATAAAAATTTTTATAGGGCCCTAAACGTAATATTTGTTAAAATTTTAATAAATTGATGTTAAATTGTATAAATTTCATGATTTTAATTAATTAGACAAGCTTTTTAATTAATACAATTCAATTTAACCATTAAAAAGGAATCCAGAAAAATTAAAACAGAAAAAAACGGAATCCAGAAAAATTTAAATGGAAAAAAACGGAATTTGGAAAAAAATAAAACAACTATCCTTCAGCCTTGCCGTGCACCCCAGTTTGGGAACCACTGCTTTATTATTTTAAATGGATACATTAATCGTGTTTATAATTTTTTTTTTTTTAAGTGGAAATCAGTTTACTAAATAATTTAAACTTGACTGACTGCTTCACTTCCATTTTAAAGGGATATTTATGTTGTTTATTATTCATATTTATACTATTTATAACTTTTGTACAATTACTTGCCTGTCAGTTGAGTTTGTGGCAAAACATTTTGCAGTGTTTACATGTTTATTACTGCATAAAATTTATTAAAATAGATGTTTAATTTCATAAAGTACAAGGTGATTTCAAAATGCACCTACTTTTTTGCATTTTGTTTTTCAGTTGAATAAAAGACTATTTTCCCCTATATATATTTCATCATTGAGGATTTCTTTTAAAAAAAAAAGTCTAAAAATCTTCTGGTCTCATTGTCGTGTACCCAGTCTCGTGTCTCGTCTCGTGGTTATAAGTTCTCGTCACAACCCCTAATATGCGGGGCATTTAAATCACTTATGATTTAATTTTGATTAACTTTTGATTATTGTCTGAGGAATAATCACGGTTTCACGATTATTATATGCATTTATTCATTTCACTAAATTATTAATGTATAAAATCACATTGACACTCTTTAGATAATAAAGTGTTATTTATTGCTGCCTTTAGAAACAGAAATAACACAGTAACAAATACAGCACAAAATAATAATAATAAAAGACAAACAAAAGTCTATCTCTCCAATTGGAATTAAAAAGGTGACCTCTGCTCTATAAACATCCATGTCAATATTTCCCTTTTGAAAATAACAATTGAAATAGATTTCACAAAAGTTAAGGGAATTTTTTTAGGGTTTTCAGTTTGTACATTCTTTACATTTCTTTTGGACCCGAGGCAGAAAACTGGAAACGTGGTGAAAAAACGGTGAAAAACAAAAATCTTGTGTTGGTTTGACTTTCCTGCCCATATCAAAGGGATAATATATAACAATGTTAATAAGTATTATTAATATAGGACTATTAACTTTATTTATCCCACAAGGGAAATGATTAATAATGAGGGGAATAAACTGAACTATCATTGTAATCAACTGTCATCCATACGTAGCCTATTCTTTTTAATAGTCTTTATAATAATTCATATGATTTTATTGTGGCCTGAGAAAATCATGTCTATTATTTTGGTTTGTGAGATCGGAGATCGCTCTGCGCACACATACAAACATTCAGGAGGACACAAACTTGTTGTGAACCCTGCCCAGTGACTTTTATTAATAAAATAGCTTAGATACTGAATTGCTACATTATATTCATCAGCAACGATGGGGTAAAATCACTGTTTAAGTAACTAAACTCACATGTTTGTAGAGAGACGCGCTGACGCAGGTCCACACATAGGGCTGGGTATCGAGTTCGATACTTTTTAGGCACCGACCGAATTGCCTCGATACCATCGAGTATCGAAAAACGTCTTGTCGTTCGGTACCAAATTTCGATACCTAAGGGGTTAATCTCATCAGCGTCAGTGAGCCAATAAGCCGGCAGCACTAGTGTTCAACTAGAAGAGGTGCGGCGCAGATCGACCATCTGTGAGAGCGATTCGAAAGCGCACGGAGCAATCTGCTCTCTTTAGCTCTCGTGGTACTGTAAAACCACCAGTATAGAGTAGCGCGGGAGCTGCATGGAGTTCCGATCATATGAAGATGTCCGTTCATACTACGTACACTACCCGAAAGCGCGTGTTATGGTGACCATTCAATGCAAACCTGTAGCACATGTCACTTTCATAAGACAATAAATAAGATTTATATTCCGCTTTTACTCAAAACTCACTTTAAACCACCATCGAGTGTTTGTAATAACTTCCGATTGCCGTCTAACAGGGCCGGATTTACGCATTGCTCAAGACATTGAGCAAATAAATATAACAAACAATAGGGGAAAAAAATTACAAACTATTTCCATGTCTTCCACCTTTTTTATGTAGGATACGGAAATCACGCTTTCTCCGGTTCTCTCTCACAGACGCACACACAGTGCAGACACGCGGAGACGCGAACAGAAACTTCTTGTGAGCGCTGCACCGCGAATTTATCAGTAAAATAGTTTCGCAGCTGAAAAGCTACATGACATTTCTCAGTAGCGAGGTTCATGAAGGAGTTTAACTTAAAGATTCGCTATTAGTAGACGCTGCTGAGAGACGCATAGACGCAGGTATTTCACACGCACTTAATCTCTCTCTCTCTCTAATAACCGCATTAGACTGCATTAATATGCGTTAGCCTATTAATAATATGCATATCAATGGCTCAAGCCTCTGTTATCAGCTCTAAAATGACGTTTTGGAATTTGCAACGGAAGGTTTGGGATGAGGTGCGTAAAAAAATAGTTCAACCCACACGAGATTTCAGGACGGAAACATGTCAAATGTCTTGAAACAAATGATCTGAACAATGTCTTGATGTGTGGTTGTGACTCCTGTCCGTTAAAATTATTAGAGAAATAATGCACTCCCGGAGGTGGTTATGTGGCCACGACTATATGGTATGGTCTTTCTCAGTTCTCAAACAAATTAAGAACTATTCGATTTTTATTGACTGAACGCAAGCGCTTATTTCGCTAGAAAACACTGTATCGGTTTCCACTGATTAAGAAATATTTTTGTTTGCTTGGGTGGTAATATTAGGTCTATTATATTAATAGGGAAGGGGGCCCAAAAATGTTTTTTCTACGTCACGAAAATAGGTAAATCCGGACCTGCCGTCTAATGTGTGTTTTGGCCATGAAATTAAATATGTTATTACCTCTGAGTCAGAGCAGTGATCATGGAAGAGAGAACACAAGCAGACAGCGCTGGAAGCTGCTAATGCTCATCAGTAAATCAGTGGAAAATAAATACAAATCATGATTCTGTCTGAGCTATGCGTTTTAAAACGAACACTAGTGTAAATGTAGCCTAACAGATGTGTAAACTGAAGACTATTTGAGCTTTATTAAAACTATTTTGCACTGATTTATTGTGTTGGTTACATTTTGTTCCTTTGTGCAGTGGCTCAGGAGATGAGTCTTTGAATTTGTATAAACATCAACAAGCTGAAAAATAAAACCAAAGTTTTTTTTTTAGATAATGTAATCTTTCATACAATTGGTATTGAAAAAGGTATCGTTCAGGAACCGTTATCGAAGTCAAGGTATCGGTATAGGTACCGATATCGAAAAATTTTGAACTATACCCAGCCCTATTCACACACACACTTCTCTCTCTCGCAATCGAATAATTAATTCAAGTAGCTAAATGTTATAATTAATTAACTCAAATAAATGTGATCTTACCACACTATTTCATCTGTCTGATCTGAAGTGGGCAGAATACGGAGCTAACGAGCCATAGCTTCACGTCAGTCTTGCCTTAAAATAGTTTAAAGCCGTGTATTCGCTCTTTAGCAGCAGCTTTTACGGCAATATTTAATTGACACCCTGGTCATTCTTTTTGTACCCGAAATGGTCCCACACTATCGTCTTCAGGCATTTCTCTGGTGGAAATAAAGGAGCGCTTTTTGGTTCCTCTGTCATAGTTCATCTAGTGTGTGTAGTAGCCTCCGTGTCTCTGATAAGCACAGCATTTTAAGCTGGTGCACCGCTAGTGTAACTTTGTTTTCGTTTTGCGCAAGTTGCAACAGTTCCGTTCCGTGCAACAGAAACACTCGGTGTAGCGGAGCCTTTACGATTAATTAACCGAGACATTTTTAAGCACAGGTTAATTGTGAAACCGGTTAATCGCTGCATCCCTATGCTCAGGATCTGCCAATCATTCGCCATCATCCTATCAGTCATCTCTCCTTACTCTGTTTTTGTGATATTTATAAAAGTGAATGTTATGTATGTAATGTCAGCTATACCCAGTTAGCAAGCGGCTAACCATGTCCCTTTAGTGGCTCCGTAGAACGCTTTTATTTGTTTTCCACGCCTTTCTGAATACAGATTCAGCCACACCTTAAACCCAGTCTGGGGTGTTTGTGGTCCACACAGAACTCTTATTTGACATCGTCCCAAGTTCTTGTCCTATTAAATTATATCTATGCAAGTCTTTTTTGTATTCACACGTGTGCGCGGAGACCTGTGTTCTTCTGTTGTCTTTGACAGCTTTTAGGTGCTTTGTTGGCCGTGCCACCATCTGCTTACATGAACGCGTCACCACTGCATCAGCACGGAAAAAATGGGGAGATTTTTAAAGACAATAATCGCACAATCTATTCGATATTCTATAAATTAAATCAACTAATCGAATATTCGAAAATCATGACCCATCCCAACTAGGGGTCGACCGATTATCGGCCTGGCTGATTATCGGTGCTGATATTAAGCATTTTTATGATTATTGGTCATTTTCAAAACCGATTCGCTGATAAAATAACTTAATTTTGAAATGCGCTATTTGCCTCTGATGCAGCCTGTCAGAACTCACCAATCTGTGGCCTAAAGCAATCTCCGCCCACCACCCATCTGATTTGTTGGGAGTCACGAGTCAGACCAATCAAAGCAGAATTCACTCTCACTCCGAAAGCGCTTGCTAACTGCAGCTGCTTCAGAGATCACGCATCAGTTGTCTCTCAAAGATAAGGCAGCAGCAGACGTTGCTTAAGTTAAATAATCCAATCCACTAACTTGCACTGAAGTTCAAAAAAACACTCATATTCACCTTTTTCTTGTCGTAAAAATGGGGGTGGCCATTTGTAAATTATATGGTTCTGGCTTCCGGTCTCATCTGCGTCCACTCCTTCCAGCTATTTTTAGCTGAGCAAAAGACTTCGTTTTGCTGCTTGATATTGAAAGATGGTGTGTCTTATCATATTATTTCAATGTATTATTTTAATTATGAACACACTGGTTTGTAGTGCAAACAGTTTTACCGTTTACTGCACGTTGTTATTCTCCTCGTTATTTACCTATAGCGGCTAAAGAACCGGAAGTCTCACACATAGCTTACTTCCTCGAGTGCAAACCGCGGACGGAATCGCGAAATCCCAGTCATATAAATGGAATTTACTGTATGACGCAGAATTTCACGGAATTTGTCAAAGTTTGGATGAATTAATCAGAAGTAGGTCAGTACACTTAAATAGAGTTGCGATATAGACTAGTATCTGTAAATATTAAGCCGCAAAAATACTATTTAAATATGAATCCTGCATGTTCTGAGTACAAATTAATTTTTCATTAATACTAATTTCATGATTGGTAACTTATTTGTCTTATTCTACTTATTATATTGTTTTAAATAGAAATTTTAGAAAGCTTATAAACACAGATGAAAATGATGCCATTGCAAAGGTAAAAAGAAAATGCCCCTGTAAATCACTTCACCTCATATTAGGAAGGCTAATTTTTGATCAGCATTTTTTATTATTGATCATAAGGTGCTCCTTAATTTTTTTTAATTAGGAGCACAAGCACTCCTGATTACAAGAAAAACACTGCTCTTAAACTGGGTGTGTGACAGGTATGGCTGTGGAATGGTGTTTGGCCGAGGAAAAATTCAGTCAAAATATTTTTTTGTTTTAACCCCTGACTTCTACAACAATTATTACAACTTTTGTTCAAAAGAATAATCACACAATACGCTATTTCTTCCATGTTTTAATTTTAATGGTAAACCCTTTGTTTGCCAAAAAATAAAGAGTTTAACTCTTTAAAATAAAGAGTTTACTGTGGGAGTACTACACTCAACCAACACCAGGGAAGGCCGTTTTTGTCAGAGCCCTTGTTATTCTTAATTTTGACATTAATTTTCATTTTTACACCAGACATGTATATATCGGTTAAATCTACATGAATTCGGTTATCGGTCTACGTGATCTGTAATAATCGGTATCGGCCTTGAAAAACACATATCGGTCGACCCCTAATCCCTACTATAACTTTTTACACAGGTAAAATACATTAATCTTCTATGATAAATATTTAATTGTTATATTGTGACACAAAATAAAGTCGTTTCAATAAAGCATAGAAATTAGTGCAATGCTTAAAATGATAATTTGTATAATAAACACTGATGGACAGTATGATATCCACCTAACATAGATAAGCATATTAAGTTAAAACTAACCCAAATACAACACTGATATATTAAAACACTGGTCAGTTAAAAATAAATCTAAAATAAAAAAATAAAATACAACTTTAAAGGAAACAAAAAAAATGAAGAATTATGAAATGAAAATCATTTAGCACAATGTAAACAGTCTATAATGACTTAACTAACTTACCTATCAGCCTATTACTTGAAACAATATGATGTGCAGAAAGTTACTAAACACTTTTATAATCTGGACACCGAGGTCCCATTTAAAGCGGATTCATTTCATTGCTTTTGCAGTTTTGGCAAACAAATGCTAGACCTCATTTAAAAAAAAAAAATTTAGCAGATGCATGAAATCTAGCCTGCAAATTCACCCTCTCTTATTAAATAAGCATCAGTGGGCAGTGTCAGGGAGTAACTAGTTACATGTAACTAAATTAAATAATTTAATTACAGAATAAATGTAATTGTAATCAGTTACAGTTACTAAAAAAAAAAAAATCGTAATTAAATTACAGTTTCTTATGAAAATGTTAACGATTACAAAGGGGATTACATTTAAATATTTACACACATCCACATACAGACTTAATTGATTTCTTTCATAAATTGCACTGACTGCTCTAAAATATGAGACACCAATGTTTCAGGAGTTGAGGACACAAAATAGGACACATGCTTATTATTAGATAACCGATTCATTTCCTATTTGGGTTTATGTGCTTTATTTTTCAGGTTAACGGTCTTTCCAGAACATTGTTTAGATACCAGTGTTTCCTGTCACAGATATGCAAAGATTTGATTTCAAAAACAGCACAGCTACAAACTATTTCTTGTGATGGTTTTAAATCTTTATCACCTGATGATCTCAAAGTAAAAAGAGGTGCTAACGTCTATTTTTGTGTCGGCTGTGCTTTAAAATTAAATTATTATAATCTTAATTCAAGAGATGAAGGATTTCGAAAGTGTGACAGTAATCAGTGTTGAGTAATACTGTAAGGTTAACCCTGCCTGGTTCACATGTTTGAAAATGATTAATAGTTGACAACATTAGTAATCAATTACATCAATAAAGTAATTGAAGTGGTTACACTACTTATTACATTTTAGATAGAGTAACTTGTAATCCGTAACCCATTACATTTCCAAAGTAACCTCCCCAACACTGTCACTGGGTTTGACATTTCCATTGCAATATAACCTTCCTACCTGTCCAAAACCTCTGGAGTGACTAAATGATGCACATGGACTGTCTGATCTGTGTGTGTTTGTGTGCTTTCTCACCTGGACACTGGACTGGTGCTGGATGAGCGTCGGTTGCCGTAAGGACTGCCAGGTGAGTGTTTTCTGCTCACATACGGACTTCCATCCTTCTCTGGGCTTGAGGACCTCCTCCTCCGATAAGGGCTCTCGGACCTCTGTCTGCTCCGCCTGGGAGGCTCCCTGTACGGACTGGGGCTCGCAGCCCTGCGCTTGGAGGAGTAGCTGTTCTCGAGCTCCGCAGCGGAAGGACTGTCCGCTGCGCTTCTCCTGGACTGACCCTTCCCTTTAGGGCTCGACTTGTGGCTCTTGGCGGCCTTCCGATGGCTCCGGTCCTCCTCATGCTCCTCGCTCCTCCGCTTGTCTTTGCGCGATTTTGACGAGCGGCCACTTTCCTTACTGATGGAGGAGGAGGCGGAGGAGGCGCTGCTGCTCAGACTGACAGCGGACTGCACCGCACCTGATGAGAGAGAGTCGCCGGGCCTTTTGCTACCTGACTCACCTGAGCGTCTGGATGTGGATGCAAGGCACGCAGCTGAGCTAGACTTCTCCTTAGCCTTCTTGCGGCTCTCTTTGCTCGCTCTGTCCCGGTCTTTACTGCCCTTCTTGCTGCAGCCGCCACCCTCTGCCCTCTCCGCACACTCCCTGACCCGATGCGGGTCTTTGGACTTCTTCCGGGAGCGCTTGTGTTTATGAGTCCTGTTCTCTTTCGCAACCCCCGCTTCACCGTAGTCCGACCGCTCTAGGCGTTCTGCGTCCCTGCCCTCCGCCGGTGTCCCGGTGGCGGGGGAGTCCAGGAACGTGTCCGAGTCGGAGCTGATGTCGTCGTACTCCACCAGAGGCTTGATGGCGCCCGCTGCTGGAGGCGCGGCGGTAGCGCACGCGGAGCCGGTTTCGGCCTCGTGTTTGGACTTGTTTCGTTTGTACTTGCAAGAAGCGGACGAGCTCGCCGTCTTGGTAGGATGCCTACCGGAGCCCGCGTGCAAAGCCTGGCCTTCCCCGCCGCCGGCCGCCTGCAGCTGCTGCTGGTAGAGCGCTTCAGCCTTCCTCTTGGTCCCATGCAGGCGGTCTGATCCAGGCATACCTCTGTCCTCCGGAGACGCGGACCTAAGTGGTCAAGACAGCACATGAACAGTACAAATCGCTCAGTGTTGGGTAAAAGTGTGAAATCTTGCCAGGCGGAAGCGTCGGAGGGAAGCAAAACAAAGATGCGCACGCTATTCGACGCGCAGAGGTTATCCACAAGTCATCCCCGGTCCCGTGTCTTCTCCGAATCGCGTCGAAATAGATCCAAGAGTATAAAGCCAAAAACAAAGATTTTGTTAACGATATTGTCCTTCACGAAGGCATCACTGCTCGTTTCCAGGGTGCCTCAAGCAGCGCATTGCGCTCGCGCCTCTCGGCTAGCTTTAGCTAAGCTAGCGTTCCTCGAAAAGACAAAAAGAAAGAAGAAAAATACAGGCTGTCCTTGTTTTAGATTGTTTATCCTTGTTCGATATCAAAGCCTAAACAGACGTTTAGCTCTCCTTGCACACGGTTTCCGAGCTTTGAAGCAGTAAAGCTCGCTGTGTAGGGATATTGTCCCACATAACTGAAAATAACACTTGACCCGCTTGCTTCTTGTTCACATATTCGCTTTAATGTTGAGTGTAAACTCTCTGTAGTTTCATATTCATCGGAAATGATCACATATTTATGTGTTAAAATTGATTCCAGTTTACTTGAGCGGCTCTGGGAAGCAACCAGACCTAGAAATTGGGCGATGTTCGTGGATATAAAACCCTCCACGGCCCTGAATTCAGAGAGAATTCACTTCATCCGTTACAGCCAAAATTATGCGCAGCCTCTTCTGCGCATGCGCGGTTATAGCCCGTCCCACGGAAAGGGAAATACCACAGCCTGCGCCGCTTCGCTCGGTTTCCTCCGGGATAACGGATTTTCACAGAAATACTTTAATATGTTGTAGGAAAGTAGCAAACAAAACTGTAAACAAATAAAGTTACTAAATCGCGTCTTGCTCGTTGCTTTAGAACATGATCGCGGTCAATCTGCATGGTAACTAGGCGACAGCCAATCAAAAGCAAGCAACTGTATCCCGCCTTTCAGTCGCGCTCCACTTTTTAATTTCGCATTTTAATTCCTATGGTTTAAATGTGCATTATATAATTTTATTAGATTTTTTTTAATGTAATGATCATTTAATAATTGTAATAATATATGACAAAACACAAATTAATTACCGACTTTATTATTTTATTGCAGCAGATGTAAAGTCACAGACTCTTCTTTAGCGTGTTAAACGTTAGTTACATAATTTCTGAGCAAACCTGTGATATCAACCTATAAGCAAGAAGCATTTAAGTGTTTATGCCAATTTTACACTCGTCGCGTATGAATACAGAGAATGCGTCCTTTAAATTACATAATTTAATACATAAACATAATGCATTTCCATGAATAGTATAACAACAATGGACCGAAAAAGTAAAGTTCTACATTAATAAATTAATTATGCTAAAATTATAACGTTAGTTGCCTTAGTCTTGTGCGATAACACAATTGAATACAGTATAATTTCACCTTCGTAAGCATTCGTCAGCGGTGAATGTATGCCGGATTTGTAGTTGATTAATTTAGTATTTTCCAAAGCGCTCGGTATTTGGTATTTTCAGATGTTTACGTCGCGCGTGGATGACGTCAGAACGTGTTCCCAGTCTCTAGCGCAGCTGATGCTGAGACATGTCTTATAGTGAGCTTTAGTATTTACATTAGCCTAAAAGGTCCTTTAAAGGCTGTTGCATTTATAACGCGAAATCCTTTGTTACAACATTACAGAAACAAAGTACTGAAACAGAGAAAGTCATTATTTTTTTACCCCGCATTCTTTTTTATGTTTATATGTTGCATGTTTTTTTTTCTTCTAAATTAAAACGCCATAAAGGCCATCGTGAACTGAATAGTTTCCCATTACATCACATATGTTAATCATTTGTATATTTTGATTATAGTTTTTTTTACACAAATGAAGATTTCAGAATATCAGTTTTAATATTTATTCTGTATTGATAAGTGGATTTTTTTTGTAATCTCTCTCTCTTTCTCTCTACACAGACACACACACACACACACGCTGTCTGGTTACCTGTCCTTGTGGGGACTCTCCATAGGCGTAATGGTTTTTATACTGACTGTACAGACGCGGATATTCTATTGCCCTACTACCACCCTACCCCCTCTAAACCTACCCCTCACAGGACTTTCTGCATTTTTAATTTCAAAAACTTAACCTGTATGATTTATAAGCTTTTGTAAAACAACCCGTGGGACCACGATTTAGGGGCCCCACGTGCCGAGTCCTCTGCGTCTTGTGTAGTCAGGTTTAAGGTCCCCACAGGATATTAAAACCAGTACACACCACACACAACACAGCTCTGTGTATCGTCCTTGTGGGGACTCTCCCATACGGCGTATGGTTTTTCCTACTGACATACCTTATAGGCTATTGCCCTAACCTAGAAACCTACCCCTTACAGGAGACTTTTAGATTTTTTTAGATTTTCAAAAAACTTCATTCTGTTTGATTTATAAGCTTTTGTACCCATGGAAACCACAATTTAGGTCCCCACCGTGACAAGAGTCCCCATGAGTCTGTGTATATTCAGGTTTAATTCCCCACCAGAATAGAAAAACAGGTACACACACACACACAGGTTTGTCATTATCCTTGTGGGGACTTTCCATAGGCGTAATGGTTTTTATACTGCTCAAACTTTATTTTCTATTGCCCTACACCAACCCCACTAATCCTACCCCTCACAGGAGACTTTGTGCATTTTTTAAATTGTCAAAAACTTATATAACCATACACACACACCACACACACAGATAGATAGATAGATAGATAATAGATATATATAATAAATGAAAACAATAACCTTTCTCTAAATATTTGTATTATTATTTTGTTATTTAAAGTCTTTACTCTTTATTGGCAGTATTTTACGATTAGTAGAACTTCAGACATATTTTAGATTGGTGCCTTTAGGCTTCATATGAAGTTGTATACAGTCAGGAGGTAGTTATCTAACATTTGTGTCTGAAATAAAATCTAGAAGATGTGCAAGATTTCAGTTTACTAAAGCATTCCATTTGACCAATATTTGTTAACAGTTCTGCGCATAAATACTGCGTAAAGAGCTGAAATGTATTATTGTGAATATAATAGTAATACAAATATAAATATATGAACTTATTTTCTCTGACATGACTTTAATTTGATATGTGTAACCGTGTTGCTGAACCAGTCCGTGTCGTTTGTTTGGGAAAACTTCAACAAAAAAAAAATTAATTGTATATCCTGAACAATTAACATTCAAAAGTATAACACAATTTACACTGGTGTTTCACGGTTTTTTCTGGAAGAAAAAAGAAAGAAAAATAAATAAATACTAAATAATAAGGAGGGTATACATCAATAATCACAATAGAAAAGAGGAGTTTAGTTCTTTGAGCGTGTCTGTAGTTCTGGTTGCTTTCAGATTTGACAGACCTTGAAGAGTTTCTAAATGAATCCTCAAATCAACTTTGAAGTGGGAGATACTGGGCTTTCTTTCTGACCATTTACATTTGTGTATGTAAAACTTTCTAATAATATTAGAAGATTTAGCATAAAAATGTGACTCTTATCTATATCTTTTTTGTTTGTTTGGGAAAAGGCTGCCTCGTGTTACCACCACGATTACGTCAAATGACGAAGACAATCTTTGGGTTTTTATTGGCTACGGCCGCCGGAGGCGGGGCTAACGCATCAAACCCGGAAACGAGCATAACAATAACGAAAACAAATGATTTGCAGTCTGTACACTTTCCATACTATAATAGGACAAACTATTGCACTTTTCACAAGTACTGTGCACACATTGACCCATAGAAATGTCTTAATATCCTCAGCACGCCAAACAAACAAACTTTTAGTGTCAAACTATAAATAATGCATTGAATTCATCTGAAATGATGCTCACATATTTTATAAACGGATACTATTTCAAGCTTGGTAATATGACATCTACACAATTGGTATTATCTGATCAAAAATGACTTAAATTCGACCTTTAAGACGTTGAACGTTGTCCACAGACAATAACTTGAGACTTGTATTGCGGTTACTACCACACATAGCTTTCTTCTTCTTCTTTTAGGATTTAATGGCGGTTGGCAAACCAACTTAAAAGGTGCATTCCCACACATAGCTTTAAAGTGGCTAAAAATGAATTCAGTCTGACAAATGCGTATGGACAGATGAAACTGCAATATTTATGAACATTGAACAATATTGACTATAAGGTGTAGTTCACAGATGGGGGAACTGTCTGAGATCTAGTCATGGTGAAGGGGAGGAGATAAGCTTGATTTGTTCATTCTTCAACCACTGGGGCTCTTCTGCATCTTCGCCATATAACAAACGCGAGGAAATTAAGCGAAAACACGGCATGAGCTCGACGGAAACCGGCGGCACCGACACAGCTGCCACCTTTTAACAACCGGACGCGCGTTTCCTCTCCGGTTGACCGACTGTGCAGTGTTCGGGATGGGCAAGGAGGTGAACGGCGTCTCTCGGAGTCGCTTTGAGGCGAGTAGCCACTGTTTATTTGGCAGACTGACATGTCGATGTAAATAATCGTGCGCTTTTACTCCTAAACGTCTTAAATCATTGAGGATTATGAGTGTTGTTGCAGTAGAAGAGGCCGAGCTTCCGCAGTCATACACATGAGTTCAGCTCTTCTAATCACTTGTCAGTCTGTAAAACACGTTCAGTAATGTATGTTGACTAAAGGCAACACCAAATCCGGTGTTATGTCTCTTTTAAGTCGCTATATTTAGTTTCTTGTCAGGTCTACTTTGTGTCGGATTGTATAAACTCAACCATTGTTCCAAGCTTAACCACAAAAGGTGCTTTAATATTTCTCTGTTATTTACGCGAAGCAACAGTAGGTTGGGATCTACGTTTCGATGGCTTTTCTCAATTAAACTGGTTAGCTGAGATTATAGGAGACGGATAATGGTGGTAGGCCCACAGGCTGAAGTGGGGAAAAACAGCCGGCCAAAACAAAAGCTGGATATATATACACGGGCCTTTACGCGTAAAAACACAAGCGCATCACAACTCTTTACTACATAGGACAGTTGGGCCTGTTTACGCAAACATTTAGTTTGTTGCTTCCCTCGAAGACGCAAGACCAACCGTGTTTAAACAAGTTATTACTGTGTTTACATCGGGTGTGTCTCAAAACTTAGTGAGCTGACTACTTAGACTGCATTTTCGAGGCATATCAGCAGCGTGCTGCAGTTTTGGCCGCCTGTGATGCTGTCTAGGTAGGCGGCTTACTAGGGTTGACACACAGCCGTAGTGTTGAGGCACATGGCATTGATGCTATGCTTTAATATCGGGGGTAGTTGCTCATAAAGAGCAGATGTAGACATGCAATGTCAAAGTGAATGCATTGTAGGCAGTTACTAAAGAATATTTTGTTATGTAGTGCCCCAGTGTTGATCTACCCTGTAATATGTTGGAATACAATCCTATCCTAACCAAAATATACCATGGTGTCCAGTTTCCACCAGGTGTTTAACTCTTTATACATAGTAGACACAACTTTAAAAGCCATTTGAACCATTCAGGGCGTGACATTACTGACAAATCACCAATCATTTTACATAGACTAACTGTCCTCTTTATATGACATTTTAATTTCTGATAACAATTTCAGCATGGCTGATGTGAAAGTGACATTGCACCAAGTATAAAAGAATGGGAATTATTAAATAAGCACTCAGTAGTTATAATCATAATACATTTATTTGTGATAAAGTTCATGCATTATTGATAACTTATACTAGACACAAATGCCATAAAAACCACATGCGTATTCTGAAGCGTGCTTATTAACATTTGAAGGACCTCCCATAATTATGACTTTACAATAATAACCAGGACATTTAAGTGGAAATTATGATTACTAGGTTCGTTTTTGTTAAGATACAAGGCCTAGTTGCAGTATTTCTATTGCAAAGACATGAATGTAATTAGTATTTAAGAAGCACTGCATTGTTACCGGCTTAGGCCTGTTTCTTTTTTTTAGGATCTGAGTGATTATCTGGACATTGTTTTGGTGACAGCAGCATGAGAGTTATATTTACAAATGACTGACAGCTCGTCTTATGCTCAGTTGCTTGATTGTAGCAATATTGCCTGAAAATAGGGATATAGCATACAACAGTTTTATTACTGTGCCACACTGGGATTTTTAGACTGCCTGCAAATGTGCCGTTGTAATTTGGATACTCTTGACAGTGTTACTGAGGAAATGGGGTTGTTTATGGGTCAACAGATATCCGGGCCGATCAGAGCACTAGAAGCTGTTGCATTACATGTAAAAGGAAGTGAGTCACTTTTTACTGGAGACATTTAGATATATAAAAGGGATCTGGTCATGAGAAAAGTCATCTGGCGATATACAGTGTTTCAGATGAGCCGGAAACAAGTGATCAATCATTCCTGGTTTGTAACAGTTTGCAGTCAGACATCTCATGGCTCATCCTTAAACAAACCGAAGGAAAGTCGCCCCATACAGCATGGATGGGTGAAAAGAAAGAGGAACAACACAAATGTGAGAGTTCATAATAAAGAATAGCTGCAAGCTATCTCACACATTGTTTGTCTTACTCAGCTGAGTCAATGCTTTAAAGGGACCGTTCACCCAAAAATGAAAGTTCAGTCATCATTTACTCCCCCTCATGTAATTTCAAACCTGTAATGACTTACTTTCTTTCTTTGTAACACTAGAAGATTTTTAACAATGTCTAAGCAGTTTTTCCTTTACAATGACAGTCTCTGGAGTTGTGAAGCTGTAAAAAAATATGACTAAAGGCCCGTTCACACCAAAAACGAACCATTAAGATGACAGTAACTATATTAGCGTCCACACTAATGTACGGTAACATTCTGTTTATTATAAGCACACACTGCAGTTATGTCTCCTGCTGCTTTAAATGCTTGATCTCTTTAATGTCAGATGGATTCTGATTGGCCGTCAATGTTTTATATGTTCTTCATTCTGAAAGTGATTCCAACTTGTTCAACCGTGTCATTATCTGTGATACATTTTCTGTGACGCATTTTTCACAATGCTTTGATTGCTTTTGCGTTTATTTCAAACAGAAACATTATACATGTCTTTACTGTCATTTTTAAAAACAATTTAATCCAACATTTTTGAATAAAAGTATTACTTTCTTCAAAAAAAAATTTGCTGACCCCAAACTTCTGGACAGCAGTGTAAATTGCTTTGGATAAACCTTTTGTCAAATGCATACATGTAAATGTAAAAAAAAAAGAGTTCATTTATTGTGCCCCCATCTCCAAAAGGGTCTTCAAGAATGAATAGTTTCATCTTTTTGCTGTGAAAACGTGCTCATCATAGATGAGCATTCATCCACTCCCTCTTTCCCACCTGAGAGCGCTGACTCCAACCCCCAGACATCCTCTAAGACTTAACTTCCTTAGGAAGCCTCCACACCGTTTTGAGATGTTCTCCACCACACAACGACCCGGAATAAAGACATGTTTTGTAGATCTTTAGGCCACTTTTTTTAAAGGGTTAGTTCACCCAAAAATGACAATTCCGTCATTAATTACTCACCCTCATGTCATTCCAAACCCGTAAGACCTCCGTTCATCTTCGTAACACAAACTAATATATTTTTGATGAATTCTGAGACCTCTCTGACCCTCCCATAGACAGCAAGGTAACTACCACGATCAAGGTCCAGAAACGTAGCAAGGAGATCGGTAAAATAATCCATGTGACATCTGGGGTTCAACCATAATTTTACAAAGCTATGAAATACTTTTTGGCGCAAGAAAACAAAAATAAACGACTTAGTCAAACAAGTCGTCTCTCCTCCGGCACCGTACTGCCAATACCGCTGGACGCAAACATGCTGGTTGTTCGTGTCAGCCGCACCATGTGGGTACTTTGTGTTAAATGTTTTCACTCAAAGCACCAAACAACGTTAGAAACTTATCCACGGGTGGCGGCTGAAAGCACAGCATAAGCAAATTTAATCCAACATTTTTTTAATCAAAGTATTACTTTCTTCAAAAAAAATTACTGGGCCCCCAACTATCTGGACAGCAGTGTAAATTGCTTTGATAAACCTTTTGGTCAAATGGCAATACATGCAATGTAAAAAAAAATTCATTTTTTTGTACCCCCATCCCAAATGGGTCCTTCAAGAATAATAGTTTAATCTTGTTTGACCTCAACAGAACTGCTGGTGATCAATTCTTTGTTCAGATCAGATGGCTTATAAAAAAAACAATTATCAGTTTTTTTTGTATTTTAACAATGGACTGGCCAGTGCACACAGAAACAATGTATGTGCGCTCCACTATTCTTGGATGTGAGGTAGACACTTCGTTAAAGAGGGAACTCCGGTCTGGGTCTGAATTATTCATCGGACAAGCTGTACTCTTGTTACCAACTTGGAAAACAGGTTTGTGGTTTAATGGAGCAAGATAAGACCTCTGGTTTATTCATATAGCATTTTGGCCCAAGTCAATCCCCTGTATATGGAACGATATTCCGGAACAATTTTCAAATAGAAATAGAAATTGTATTTGTTTTTGCGTTTTCAATATGTGGACGCATAAATTCTGACATAATCCAAATGCAATTGCAAATCCTGCATTAGCGTTTGCATTTTCGCTTTCGTTGTGGCTCCCGCTGTTAGCAGGGGATAATCGCTACATTTGGGGTAAAAAAGACATAATTATGTATTGTGCCAAGAAGGTTGCACTGTTTGTTCGTTCACACAGGTACGAAACTGATTTGTAGCTGCCTTTAGCGGAGCCTTTACTGATTATCTCCATTGATCAGAGCATTCTGCACGGTTGTCTGTGAGTGACGTCACCTCCCAACACAAATACGCCCCCTAGTATAGCCCCGCCCCCGCACATTGATTGGCAGCTTTCCATGTAGACATCGAAAATTCAAATGCAAAAGGAATTGCGATTCCATTTGAGTTTTGGCAGGTTACATGCGCGACGCAGCGAGAGTGAAAAAGCAGACGTGGTAATTAATATTGCTATTTAAATATGACAGGCTCGTAACTCATAAGACATGGGAAATAAAGTTGCAAATGGACTTTGCTTTTTCATTTGAAATTTGGCAGTCACTGTGCGTTCGCGAAAGCGAAAATGCAATCGCTAATGCAGGATTTGCAATTGCATTTTGATTATGTCACAATTTATTATATTAAATGCTCCCATATTAAAAAAAACGCAATTGAAAATACAATTTGCTATTCTATTTGAAAATTGTCCGGAATATCGTTCCATACCTGTAGGGCAAAATTCTATATGCAAAAAAAACTTTTGATAAAAAACTTTTTTTTCACAGAAAAATTAGATTTGTGTAATTGTTTCAATGTTAAAATACATTCTGCACTACTGCCAATTTACAGAAAGTGACAAAATAATAAAAAAGGATCTTTACCTTGAAATATTATGTCTACTTTATAGGAGTAGTTACTCCAAAATTAGATAAAAAATGTACTTACCCCCTTAAGGCTATCCAAGATGTAGATGAGTTTTTCTTCATCAGAACAAATTTGGAGAAATTTAGCATTACATCACTTGCTCACCAGTGGATCCTCTGCAGGGAATGGGTGCCGTCAGAATGAGAATCCAAACAGCTGATAAAAATTATGAATTTGTTTCTTACAAACACACAGCTTTTTGTGGAAACGGGAGTCATGTGAATTGTTGTTTGTATCGGCTTTTTGGACTCTCATTTCTGACGGCACCCATTCACTGCAGAGGATCCATTGCTGAGCAGGTGATTTGATTATGAACTGAAAATATAAAAATAAAAGCTAATTAGACATTATTGTTAATCCATTGCTGCACATTTTAGGAAGCAGTAACTGACATTTGTGTAACTTGAAAGTTAAAATAGATTTGATGCACTCTTTTCATAATTTCATTGTTTGATACATAAAGCAAACGTAACTTAATTTGATGTCTACATAATGCTTTAAAGGACCTTGTTCTGCTCACATAAGAATATAAAAGACACGTCAACATTGTGGTCACTTGTGGTCATTATTGACTTCTTGTTGTATTGTTGAAAGTGTGTGATTTGCTGTAGCACACAAACTGTAAAACCCTGTTGTTGACCTTTGAACTCATGAGCCACACAGTTTTATAAATGCATGTCTTTCTGTCTCCTCAGATGTTCTCCAATAATGACGAGGCTGTTATCAACAAGAAGCTGCCGAAGGAACTGTTGTTACGGTTGGTGTGAAAGCCATTCAGCACTTCTCTCTCTTCCTGCTTCATTTCCTTATTTTAATAATGTCGTCTTGTTAATCTTAATCATCTCGATCTTCTTCATCTCTCCCTGTCTTTGCTGTTTTTAGAGCAAAGACTTGTTTTCGAACAAACAGAAATAATGAAGACTTTAATGACTCTCTTATCACAGCTTTTTGTTAATGAGTTTTGCTAATAGTTCTGATGTTTTTCTGCAGAATTTTCTCATTTCTGGATGTAGTCACACTTTGCCGCTGCGCACAAGTCTCACGAGTAAGTGTGTGTGTTTTTTTTCTAGGCACTTTATAGATTAAACTGGTGCTTTGTGGCACGTTAAGTTTCTGTTTTGACATTTGCTCATTTCATGCTTTTAAGAGCCTGTCAAAACATCTATTATAACAGTAAAATATTTAGTGTATTGAATTGCTTGCAGTGATACTTTGTTAGGATATACAGCTACTTTTGAATGGCTGTCTATGGAGAGAAATAAAATATTATTCTCTTCTAGAATAATATTTTTAGTGAACATGTATCCGTAGTGGCTTGGGTTTCTGTTTCTCATTTTCTCTCTCCTTTCTCAGTCATGGAACGTGTTAGCCCTGGATGGCAGTAACTGGCAGCGCATTGACCTCTTTGACTTCCAGAGAGACATTGAGGTTAGTAGACAGTAGTTGCTCTTAATCTGGACAGTCCAGAAAAAAAAAAAAAAGAAAAAACATTTTGGTCTGAGTACTAACACACAAGGAATTTCAGGCAGTATTAAAGGGTTAGTTCACCCAAAAATGAAAATTCTGTCATTAATTACTCACCCTCATGTCGTTCCAAACCCATAAGACCTTCGTTCATCTTCGGAACACAAACTAATATATTTTTGATGAATTCTGAGAGCTCTCTTACCCTCCCATAGACAGCAAGGGTCCTACATGAGCACGTCCGAAACTACTAATCGGAAAATAATTAATGTGACATCAGGGGTTCAACCGTAATTTTACGAAGCTACAAGAATACTTTTTGTGCACAAAAGGAACAAAAATAACGACTTTATTCAACAATTCGTCTCCTCCGCGTCACCCTGGTGCCATTTTGGAGAGTATCCACTGAATGTAAACAGCGTATGCTGTGCTGTGTCAGCCGCACCACGTGGATAAGTTTTCTACGTTGTTTGTGCTTTGAGTTGAACGTAAAACCACGTACCCACATGGTGCGGCTGACACAGAACAACATGCGCTGTTTGCGTCCAGCGGATATTTGCGCTACGGTGACACGGAGGAGACGAATTGTTGAAAAAGACGTTATTTTTGTTTTCTTTGCGCACAAAAAGTATTCTCATAGCTTCGTAAAATTATGGTTGAACCCCTGATGTCACTATTTTAATGATGTCCTTACTAACTTTCTGGGCCTTGAACGTGGTAGTTACCTTGCTGTTAATGGGAGGGTCAAGAGGTCTCCGACTTTCATCAAAAATATAGTTAGTTTGTGTTCCTGAAGATGACGGAGGTCTTACGGGTTTGGAATGACATGAGTAGTAATTAATGACGGAATTGTCATTTTTGGGTGAACTATCCCTTTAATACAAAAGTGGCTAAAGATCATAAAACATGTCTTTATTTACAGGGTCGTGTGGTGGAGAACATCTCAAAACGGTGTGGAGGCTTCCTAAGGAAGTTAAGTCTTAGAGGATGTCTGGGGGTTGGAGACGGCGCTCTCAGGTGGGAAAGAGGGAGTGGATGAATGCTCATCTATGATGAGCACGTTTTCACAGCAAAAAAATGAAACTATTCATTCTTGAAGACCCCTTTTTGGAGATGGGGGCACACTAAATGACCTATTTTTTTTTTTTTTTTTTTACGTTTAGATGTATGCATTTGACAAAAGGTTTATCCAAAGCAATTTACACTGCTGTCCAGAAGTTTGGTGTCAGCAATATTTTTTTTTGAAGAAAGTAATACTTTTATTCAAAAATGTTGGATTAAATTGTTTTTAAAAATGACAGTAAAGACATGTATAATGTTTCTGTTTGAAATAAATGCAAAAGCAATCAAAGCATTGTGAAAAATGCGTCACGCTTTCCCCAAAAATGTTAAGAAGCACAACTGATTTCAACATTGATAATATTATAAAAGTTTTTTTTTTCACACATATTAGCAGGATTTCTGGTGTATCATGTGAGACGGAAGAGTACTGATGCTGAAAATTCAGCTTTACAATGACAGGAATTAATACAATTTATATTAAATTAAAATTTGTAAAAATATTCAAATATAAGACAGTTATTTTAAATGGCAGTAATATTTAGCAATATCACAATATTGTTTCCACAATTTTTTTTAGACTTCTTTCAAAAATCTTTAAAAAAAAAAAAAAAAAAAAAAAAAAAAAATCGTACTCACCCCAAACTTTTGAACATGGTACATTTGATCGGTTCAATATTTGGGCTTGTATTTTGCATTAAAAATGCTGTCAGTGACAAATATCCCTATTAACTGACAGATATCACTGAAATAGGTGTTGTGAGAATCTTTTTGTCAACTCTACAGCAAAAAAAGTCTGACCAACCAGAAATACTTTCTTCCTGTCAATAATTTTGACTTCTGGTTTAACGACATAAAAAAAAACCAGCTGAATTTGCTTATTGTGCCTTTGCATTTAAGTACATTTAAGATTTGCCGTGTATGCAAACCTTACGTTTATAGTTTAGAGCAAAAACACTTCAGTTTATTTTATTACTTTATGCAAATAGGCCTGTCAAGAAAGTAGACTGCAGCTTTAACATTCACTTTAGCAATCTTGTCTGCTTTCCATTCTGAAAGACGCTACGTTTATACTCAAGACATTATTGCAACTTGAAAGGAAATTCAAGCATTGTTTAATGTTTAATATAAAATGTGTTTTTGGCTCTCGCAGAACGTTTGCCCAGAACTGCAGAAATATAGAGCTGCTCAGCCTCAATGGCTGCACCAAGATCACTGACAGGTGAGTGAAAGATGTGATGTGTGTGTTAATGTTTGTTGATCTCTGTTGAACTTCCTTCTTTCTTTCTTTTTGCAGTACCTGTAACAGCTTGAGTAAATTTTGTCCCAAACTGAAGCACTTGGATCTTGCCTCCTGCACCTCAATCACAAACCTGTCCCTCAAAGCTCTGAGGTCAGCGTTCGCAGATGCACACACTTGCTGGTTATGCAAAACGCTTCTCTAGGGCTAAATGACTCTGTCTGTGTCATTTTAGCGAGGGCTGTCCGTTGCTAGAGCAGCTGAACATCTCGTGGTGTGATCAGGTGACCAAAGACGGCATACAAGCGCTTGTGAGATGTTGTCCAGGACTCAAAGGCCTGTTCCTCAAGGGCTGCACACAGGTAATTCTGTGCTTTCACAACATGTTCAAGCCTTCTTCGCTGTTCTTCCACCATTTCTGTGTTATTTAGACACAATTATAAATTGATTTTTAATAAATCTTTAACTGGTCAGTGTTTGCCACTAGCACTGCCCCCCCCATTTATATATATATAAATTCTTTCTAATTTAAATAATACTGTAAAAAAAGGAAAAATTTAATATTATCGATTAAAACTTTAAATAAATAAGAATAGAAAAGAAGAAATTTAGAAGATGAACGAAAATTAGAAATGTGCTTTGGCAACTGAACTGGATTATATACTTACTAAATTTTGTAATGGCTAAAACTGAATTATGTATGTAGTATGTATGTATTATAGAGATATCTATATCTAACTAAATAAGAATTAAAAAAAAGGCACATAACTAAATTACTTAATAAACCGAAATGAACTGAAAACATAAAATGAAAAGTAATTCAGAATACTAATAAGGTACTAAGCCCTGACTCGCTGCATGCATTGATTAAAACAATTACAAAATGTGAAATTAAGCAGAAATACAATAAATAAATTTTTGATGCCAAACAAACAAACAATTTTTTTTTAAAAATTAGAAATTTGTTTCCAGTTTAATTGAAGTAGATACTAAACTAAGAATGATTTATATAGAATATAATAAAATCAAAAAAGACAAAAGCAATACATTAGCTTGAAACTTAAAACTACAATAAATAAAATGAACAATAAAAAATTCAAGCACATATTGATTAGGGCCACAGTGGTTACAAAGTAATAAAAAAAAAAAAAGCTTTGTCAATACCTACAAAAAATGTTTTCATGTGTTAACATCGGGGCTAACGGTTGTTATCCACATTAAAACTGGGGTTTCATACAATGGCAACCTGGCAGGACAAACAAGAAAAAAAAAACTCCATAATGGATAATTTAATGGTAATAGTTTTCATCAATTCTGCAAAATGCCTCATTTTGTATTCTACGTAAAAATAAATATGCATGAAACAACACGAGGGTGAGTAAATAAGGACACAAGTTTTATTTTTGGGTGAACTGTCCCTTTAAATCCATTCATTATCTGTCTCTCTCTCTCTTATGTTCTCTCTCTTAATAGTTGGAGGATGAAGCACTTCAGCATATTGGAGCACACTGTCCAGAGCTGGTCTCACTCAATTTGCAGACGTGTTCAGTAAGTCACACACATTCAGTCGTACAGGGGTCGGGTGTGAATATGTCCTGCGGATGAGTTCCTCATGCAGCTCTGTCTGTGTGTGTGAATCAAGCAGCAGATCACAGATGAAGGTCTCATAACCATCTGTCGCGGGTGCCATCGGCTGCAGTCTTTATGTGTGTCGGGCTGTGCAAACATCACAGACGCTATTCTCAATGCCTTGGGCCAAAACTGCCCTTGCCTCAGGTGTGTAACCCACACATCAGCTGCAATCCCCCATAAGCCAGTTTTTCTCCTCTTTCAAACGATGCATCATTGATCTCTGTGTCTGTGTAGAATATTAGAGGTGGCTCGCTGCTCTCAGCTTACAGATGTAGGCTTCACCTCACTAGCACGGGTGAGTAAACAATCCCACAAACACACTGCACAGCTCAGACCTCCATCTGTGCTGATCCTCCAGAGCTTCTAACAACACAAATCGAGCGTGCCGTTTCCTCTTATTTTCTCTCACGCTTTCATTTTTTCCAGAGTTGTCATGAATTAGAAAAGATGGATTTAGAAGAGTGTGTACAGGTGAGTCACAATGGGTTGGCATTGAGAGTAACGCATAATAATGTTTTAAAAACAGTATTAAATGATATTAATTCTACATGAAGAACATTGCATTTGATAAAACCCTCTATAAAATATTTTTTGTTGCCCACTGAAGTGATTAGTCACTTTTGCAGAAAATAAATCTAGTAACATTTTGAAATGGGTGAAATTTTAATGGAGACTCTAAAGAGAAGGAACTTGAAAAGTATGGATTATTTTCTATATATAAAAAAGGAATTTGATCTTTTTATAATAATATGTTTATTACCTTTGATTAGTTAAATAGAATAAATTATAAAATAAAAATCTAATTCATACAAACAGCTCTCTTTGAGTAATATTTTTTCAAATCCTAAAAACAAAGACCTTATACATGTTTGAAAAGGTTTTAAAATTTTTTATGTAAATTTTAGTTTTTATTATCACTTGTGTTTTTGTTTAATACTTACAAGATGTTGGGAAAAAAAAAAACACAATTTCCTTTTTTTGTTTTCCGCCACTGAATAAATAAAAAATTAATTGTGACTTTTTATCTCATAATTCAGACTTTGTTTCTCACAATTCTGGGGGATAAAATTAGGATTTGAGAGATACTGTTTAAACATAGAATTGCAAGTTATAAATCAGAATTTGGATATATACACTGACTGAATTCAGACTTTTTTTATTGCAGTTCATGCCTCAATTCTGAGTTTACATCTTGCAGTTCTTACTTTTTTTTCTCAGAATTGCAGAAAAAAGAGTCAGAATTTTTGATGCTGCAAGTTGCAATTTAACCTTTTTCCTTCAATTATTTTTAGTTATTCCATTGCACAACCGCTTTCATCATCTTGAGTACCCACCTAGCTCATAAAATATACTTTTATTAGTGTCTGATCTTAAGGGATAGTTCACACTCAAAAATTTAAATGTTATGTTGATCTGCTACCCCATGGTCATCCAAGATGTAGGTGACTTGTTTCTTCAGTAGAACACAAACGAAGATTTTTAACTCAAAACCGTTGCAGTCTGTCAGTCATATAATGGCAGTCAATGGGCTCCACGGCTTTGAGAGTCAAAAAAACATACCCAAACAAAACCAAATTAAACCCTGCGGCTCGTGACGATACATTGAGGTTTTAAGACACGAAACGATTGGTCTGTGCAAGAAACTGAACATTATTTATATATTTTTTTACCTCTGATGCACTGCAATGTCTGAGCGCGTTCACAACATCCGGCGCGTGACGTCAAATAAATACGGTTGGGCAGAAAATTCCACGTTGTCTGATGACATATCAAAATAGTCTTCCATTGTGATGACCTGTACTTCTAAATATCTTTAGATAATCTCAGTGCCAGTGAGCACATCTGCAATCTCTCTGCACTGTGTAAATAATGAGTGACGTATACGCGCGACAGATTGCTTCCGCACATGCGTCTACTATCAAAGATATGTATAGATGCCCTATTCGACCGCTCCAGATACGTTGACGCGTCCGCCATTTTGGAACGTATCGCTGCCCATAGAAACCGTCACTGATGCATCTAATATCTATATATATCTATGTCTACTATGCTAGAGCACGTACACGCGTCACGCGCCGGATATTGTGAACGCGCTCAGGACAGTTGGACATTGCGGTGGATCAGAGGTAAAAAACGATATAACTACTGTTCAGTTTCTTGCACAGACCGAATGTTTCGTGTCTTAAGACCTCAATGTAACATCATGAGCTTCAGGGTTTAATTTGGTTTTGTCAGTGAATGTTTTTTTTACTCTCAAAGCCGTGGAGCCCATTCACTTCCATTATAGGACTGACAGACTGCAACGGTTTGAGTTAAAAATCATCAAATGTGTTCTACTGAAGAACAAAGTCACCTACATCTTGGATGCCCTGGGGGTAAGCAGATAAACATAACATTTTAATTTTTGGGTGAACTATCCCTTTAAATTAAAGATGACAAGTTCTTAATATTATTTCCTGTTTTGTATTTTATATATAACTATATATTTTGAAATGTATAATTATTGTTAATATTATTACTCAAATGATTTTGTGTGTTATTTTGGACAGAAATCGATGCAAACATACAACAATGTAATTATCACATTAAAAACTCGTGGCTTTATTTTCTCACGCTCTATTTTTCTTACTCTATTTTCTCTATAGATTACAGATGGAACGCTCATCCAGCTATCTATACACTGCCCTCGACTCCAGGTTCTGGTAAGGATTAAAACACAAAAGTGTACAAAACAAATTACACTGCATATTTTAAAGTCTGCATCAAATGAAAATTCTGTTTTCTAAATGCGTCTCCAAGCTATCTTTATCAGGGCTTTTCTCCACAAATCTTCATAAATGTGATTAATTGCAGTTACTTTGAGTGTTATGGACTTGTTTATGTGTTTGGATCTCAGAGTTTGTCTCACTGTGAGCTCATCACTGATGATGGCATCAGGCAGCTGGGCAGCGGACCCTGTGCTCACGACCGACTGGAGGTGATCGAGCTCGACAACTGCCCGCTCATTACAGACGCGTCTTTAGAGCATCTGAAAACCTGTCACAGCCTGGACCGCATCGAGCTGTACGACTGTCAACAGATCACCCGCGCCGGCATCAAGCGCTTGAGGGTAAAGCCCTGCAGTGTGTTATTCTTTCGAATCTTGTGGATGTTCCTAAAAATAAAACCTTTTAGGGTATAGATTGCAGTGCTCAGTATGGTCCCAAGAATTGGGTTTAAGAAAATATTACAAGTGTAAATGTTTGACTAAATTGGGTGATGCATCATGCAAATTGGGATCATTCACTGTGATTTTGGTTCAGTTCATAATAAAAAAAAAAGTGGAGCAAATATAAATGTAACTGGAGAGATTAGTTAATTTAAAAATGTTTTTCAAATAATTGTCCTTAGTATTTACATAAATTTACCTAGAATTTTTTTTTTGTTATTTTAACTACATTATAGTTAAATTGTAATTGTAGGATTGGTTTTGAAATATTGCACATATTTTTATAACCTAAAACAAACCCATTCTATAAATTAGCATTTTATACAATGTATTAAAAAAAATACCAGAACACACAAAAAATTGTTTACTATCCATTGACTATTATAGTATTAATATTTTGAGTTGGCTTTTATTCACATTTTTGTCTTTTTTTAATGCAATTTGTGCTTTTGCTGTTTTTATTGTTTAAAAACATATTTCTAATTAACTTTTTTCCCTGTTTTAGTCATTTTAGCATATTTTCTATTCTAATTAAGTTTTTCATCTAATATTTATAGTTTATTTAATTTCAGTTTCAGTTAACAAACTACTTGTGAGAATAGCAGCACTGATTTTGACACAAGAGGGCGCTAACACAGCACAGTCATCAACCTGTGCTTACAATCTCAAAATGGATAGATATTATCTATCTAACATGTATCAGTTTAAACTTTGGTTGTTTTTGCCACCATGCAGAATTGCTGTGTCTGTTGACGTTTATTTATGGTAACACTGAGTTTTAACATTTTAGCATTCACTATTTTTCATAAATAAGCAGTCTTCCAGGGCGGGAAGTTATCATATGCTAGTGAGCTTCCTGCCAGGTGTACATCCACAATTTTTTGAATCATTTTCCTTTTTTCTTGCATCCTCTGTAGACTCACTTGCCCAACATTAAAGTTCACGCCTACTTTGCACCTGTGACTCCGCCTCCATCGGTGGGCGGAAGCCGCCAGAGATTCTGTCGCTGCTGTATCCTTCTATGATGTAAAAGGGACTGTGCATCTTGACCTCTCACCCCCTGATCTACCTAGAGCACATGCTGGTGGGTCCCCGGTAAGATCGGATGGGAGTGACGGAGAGACACCCGACACCCAGTCATGAGCTTTAATCAACACTACAGTCCATTCAATGGCTTTATACAAGACTTTTATGGTAATTAAAGTGGACGATTTGGGGAATGTGCTACTTTGTTCATCAGAAACTATTTGGAGAAGAGAACAGTGGGGCCTTTATGAGAAATATACGGCCACTACAAAACGTCATTGTGGTTATGCAGTCGCTGATGTTCCTTGTTTTTGGATGGACCAGCTCAATTTGATTCAAGATCATGGTAAACAGGAGACGATCACACGGTAACCAGCTTATGGATTCATGCCTCATCTATAACACACAGTAACGGTGGTCTTTAACCTGTGAGCCCCTGAGGAATCCAGCTTTGAACACGCATTCAGACACATCTCTCACATACATACACACAGATTCTCTCTTTCTCTCTGTCTGTGTTGCTCTCAGTGGCTTTGTTAAACTTAGAGCAGAGACTGAATATTTTTGAAGCATGATAGTCTTCCGAGTCTTGCTTTTTTTTTCTTTCTTTTTTTTCTTTCAGTCTTTACCTGAAAATCTCTTCGGAGTTTCAGCCGGCCGGTGGAGATGCAGGAGCAGATGTGAGGTTAAAGATTTAGGCGAGAGGGAAAACGGGAACTGTATTGAGCTGATGAGTGTGTGTCATGCATGAGATTACAGCATCTCGTGTGTGTGTGTGTGTGTGTAAAAATCTGTCATTCGTGATCATGCAGAGAACGGCAGTGGGCTTCATTCATGAAACAAGCAGAATTAATTTCTCTCATAAATCTATTAGTTCACCTATGGACACTCTTGGCCTTGTAGTCTTTAAGAAAATAAATGCCCTTGAAATGCACTTTTTTTTTTTTCCTCCACATTTTCATGAATTTATTTAAATCAAATTAAATTGAATACAAAATGTAATAATTAAATAATGAAAACAAAAAATATACTTTGAATATGTTAAAATGAATGAATTACATTTGCCAAAATTACGGACTTGATGCCACACAAAGACAGAAAAAAAAAACCTTTTCAATCATATTTAACTACCCCTGCGTTCAATATATATATATTATATATATATAATGTCATATAATATATAATAATCACATTAAAAATTTATATATTCGTTAAAAACACAAAATGTGATTTTTATATTGTAATGCATATTTTTACGCTGAATCTCCAAATGAATGTACCATAAAGATACTTTAAATATTTGTTAATACTTCTTTTCACTCTAAATTAGTGATACCAATATCGTATTGGTACTGTATTAAATCATTTTTTCACAATTTCTAAGGATAAAATGAATAATTATAGCCATTCAACATTACTTTATAAATGAAAGCCATCATTTTTAAACACTATTAGGCTTTAGAAAAATATAACAACTTATAATTGAAATTAACGTAAAACTATCTTCACGTAAACATTTAGCGTTTGTGTCTCAAATGTCGTCTCAGCAACTCAGATGAATGACAAATACTGAAGTGGTTTGTTTATATCATAATTAGTTTTAACTACATTAAAACTAGTAGTTAAAACTAAAAAATATTTTCATGATGGATTTTCATAGTTTTTAAATATCAAAATATCTATATAAAAGACATTAGTAAAGTAAAACAAATGGTGAAGGCAGGATAATAAAGCTGTAAAGACTATTTTAAATAGGCTTAGTGCGATCTATAGTTCTTCAATAGCTGAAAAAAAAAAAAAAAAAACGTTTTAAGTAAATTGAAATGTTTGAAGGAATGTTTTTACCCAGAGGTGTAAGAAAATATCAATACATGTGAGTATCGCGATATTTTGTTTGGCGAATATCGATATTTAAAAAAAAAAATGCATGCAAGATTAATGGCTGTTTTGAGTTTATATCTCGACCACTAGATAGCAGTCTTCTTACCTCTGAACTTAAACAGTGACAACGTGTGCGTTCAGCTCCTGCAAGGCTTGTCCAGTCCCGCCCGCTGAATGAACGCTCGCGCTGTTCACTTTCGATTCGCGATCACTCACACTGTGTAAAGGGAGCGCATCTTACGATATAAGATATTTGTCAATGAGCTTCGGATCCGTTGAGTAGCAAATCCTCCACCATGGCCTTGTAGGTCATCCCTCCTCTCGACCCATGATCAGTCAAATCTGACTCCTGCAAGCACTTAAAGGCACATTATGTACGATTTTTTATGAATAACCAAAACCACTAACATTGTTTATAGTTTGCTGATTGTTTACTTTACATTATCCCAAATGTTTCTCAGTGTTTAAAGCAATTTTAACTAGTGACACAGAGCGTGTCTATAGTGTCGCCTGCAAATGACGTCCAGTGTTGCCAACTGCTTTCAATTTAAAGTAGCTAAAACTGGTAGCTAAATTGGCAACACTGATGACGTCATAACCCCTTGATTTCCGGTTTTGTTTTGTAGAAAACATGGAAACACCAAAGACGCTTTAATATTTTGTGCGTTTTAATAGACCGGTGACGAATGCATGAGTAGCATTATAACAGAACTTTCAATGTATCTAGTATGATAAAACAGCGCTGCTTTTTTTCTCACATACGCACGACCGGAAGGAGCTGAAGCGGTCGGCTGTGGCATAATAAAAGCTCCGCTGCTTTCGAGCCGTGTGTCGCGCTCGTTCAGCGGCCTCGTTTCGCTTCGACGGCTTTCAGCCTCACCCTGCTTCATTCTACTACCTTAATAAATCATGAGCTCATCCATGAACATGATTTCTGCCCGAGTCTGTCCAGGTGTGCCTCACACGTCCTGAAAAGTGAAGCTGCGGGCTCTTTGATCGCCCCCTGGTGGCTGGCTGCAGTATAGGTCATAAACTCCGCCCTCTCCATGTAAACGAATGGGACTTCAGTCAAAATAAAAAAATTAATTATGCTTCCAATACAATTTTCCGAAAGATAGTTTTGGTCATTTAAGGTAGTTGGTATCACGCTGATATATGTTCAATTGTTCGTTTTTGTGATAAGTTTGATTTTAGCTAGTAATTTGATGCTATAAAAACGGGGCATGTCGTTGTGGTTGATTGGGTCTGCGGGGGTTTGATACCGCGGCTCCACCTCATGACACTACTGCGCAGACTCTAGCTCCAAACAAATCTCTACTGCGCAGACTCTAGCTCCAAACAAATCTCTACTGCGCAGACTCTAGCTCCAAACAAATCTCTACTGCGCAGACTCTGGCTCCAAACAAATCTCTACTGCGCAGACTCGGGCTCCAAACAAATCTCTACTGCTCAGACTCTGGCTCTAAACGAATCTCTACTGCTCAGACTCTGGCTCTAAATGGATCTCTACTGCTCAGACTCTGTCTCCAAACGAATCTCTACTGCGCAGACTCGGGCTCCAAACAAATCTCTACTGCGCAGACTCAGGCTCCAAACAAATCTCTACTGCGCAGACTCGGGCTCCAAATGACGTCTTTTACTCAAGATGGCAGCGGCCATAGTGAGATGCTTTGGCTTCACTTTTCTATAGTGGAAGGAATATATTTTTACTGTCTATGGTCCCATCAGATTGCATCGGCTGTGGGGATGAAGACGACAACTCCCATGATTCCACACTCAGTCATGGCGTCATCAAACTACACCTTTGTTTCTTTATTTTTAATACACGCCCTCTAGCGGCGAAAATTACATATTGTGCCTTTAATTGTTCCCCCTTTACTCGTACTGCACAAAAAGTGGTTCAATAGCGTTGAATGTTACAGGGACAGATTAATTGCAAATGCAGATTCCACTGTGTTCTGGGTAAATATATATTTTACACTCAAATGAATTTGTTCTTGTGTTTCATGAATGAGGCCTGATGTGTTTTAGGTCTGTTTATTTTCACGTCTCCGCTGATTGTTCTTCATCCACAAAAACAAAGCGAGCAAATAATCAACCGTATGCATGTACTTTACAATCAATGCGCTCGTGAACCATCCGCTGGCTTGTAAAGTACACAAGCAAACTGATTTGCGCGCAGATGTACTCCTGTTTATGAAAACAATCAAAGGCGTTTGTTTTATTTGAACTGTTTTCGTCATGACTGTGGTCTTTTCAGTTTAGCCTCTGTTTTGAGTGTCCCTGTGAGGCCACTTGTGAAAATGTTAGTGTCTGTTTTTCTTTTCGTGAATTTCTGTAGGCAAGCATTAGAAAATGTCCTTATTGAAATGAGTTGCAATATATGAAGAATATTTCCGTAGGGCTTCATGGAAGTATATGGATGAGCTGGAGGTGATGTGGTGGCCTATATGCCGTTTTGTGGCATAAAAGCATTAAATGTTTCAGATAATGATACTTGATGAAAACTGCAATTACATTAAGCCACTTTTACGTTAAGTTACATTCAGTTTCTTCAAAAAGTACTCCCACTCGTACACTTTAGACAGCGAGCACAGCGGCTGGGATTAATGCACTGACCACCAGCTGTATAGTTTAACACATTTTGTTTCTGTCACACACTTTTGTGGAAAGTATTTCAGCAGATCAGTCATAAATGCAATAAAAAGCTGTATTTTGAAGTTGGTTTTCTGTATGTTGTGTTCGTATTAGACTTGTAGATGTCATCAGGTGCTTTGTCTTTTTTTTTGGTGATGTTCTGTCAGGTTTATTCTACACATTTTCTTCTTATTCTTCTTTTATTTTTGAGGTTTTTGCTCTCGACTTTGTCCGCAGCACATACACATCCTCATTTGCAATCAGAGATATGTGCGTCCAGTCCAGTGTTTTTTTTACCTTGACGTGATCATTTTTAGCCGTGTGTTTTGTGACACAATTCTGTGATTTACTGCCACTTAAAGTGATAGTTCACCCAAAAATGAAAATTATGTCATAGTTGACAGCAGCCATTGACTTCCATAGTGGTTTTTTTTTCATACTATGGAAGTCAATGGCTAAAGTCAACTATTTTACCAGGATTGTTCACAATACCTTCTTTTGTTCTGGAGAAGAAGAAAAAAAACTCATACAGGTTTGGAAAAACTTGAGGGTGAGTACAGTTTTTGGGTGAACTATCCCTTCAATCATTTTTGTGGATTCTTCATATTGCATGCATATGTAAGTTATTAGTTCATTTGCAAGCAACTTTAAGACAATCGTTGATCAACAAAATGGTCTCGGAGCTAATCAAAGGTGAAATCTGATTCACATAAAACAACAAACTTTACAGAGACAACGTGCAGCCCAAATGCACGAAAATGCTGTTACATACTGCTATTGAACAGATTCTCTGTGCTTTCTTCAGGCACTCTAAAACTTTCAGTCATAAAGTTCAGGAAGTATTTACATTAAACAACACCTGAGTCATCCTGGAGAAATAAGGCCACTTCCTCCATTCCAGCGATTCTGGTCATTCTGGTCTGGTCTGATAGACATGGAATCTGTCAATATCATTTCCAGGTCATATTTCATTATATCTTAAAAAGTAAGATTTGATGTTGTCCTTAAAGAAATGAAGCTTATTTTAAGACAAATCAGATTTCTGCATTGTAACATTGTTTCCCATACAATTAGGGAACCATTTAATTATACGCTTGAATTGGTTATTTTTTATGAAAAGTCACTACAAATTGCTTTTGAGTTTAGGGTGAAATGTGACTTTGAAATGTTATTTCTTAAATGAAAGCTGAAAAATGAAAACTGTCATCCTCAATTCGATTCAATCCTGAGTTTCTTACTTCTGTTGAACACAAAAGAAGATATTTTGAAGAATGTTGGTAACCAAGCAGCTGGTAGCCATTGACTTCCATAGTATGAATAAAATACAATTGAAGTCAGTGGCTACCGTCAACTGTCCAATTACCAGCATTCTTCAAAGGATCTTCTTTTGAGTTTAAGAGAAGAAGAAAAAAAACCAGTTTGAAAAAATTTGAGGAGGATTGAATGATGACACAATTTTCATTTTTGGGTGGACTAACACTTTCACCCTGTAAAGCCTGACATATTTAAAATGCCGTTAACAATCGGACTAGGTGTTTATCACTTGCTTTGTGGAATGCCACTTGGGAAGCTTGGGAATCCTACACCCCCACGTGATCATTAGTTTGATTTAATATTGGAAATGGCAAGCTATTATATTTTATGAAAATCTTGCGTTGCAGTGCGAGTGCGCAGTAGCTCACGTCGCGCACAAGTGCATATCCTTTTGAGATATCAGTTATAATAAATTTTAATAAAACACAAGACTACATTATATAACTCTAACAGTAGGCTATTTAATATCTGTTGTTCTCCGGTTGTCAGTCAGAATGACAGTTCTTGCAACATAGGCCTATATATACCCAAGCCAATTTATTATTCCTTCCTTTTTTTCTTAGTGTTTAATGTTATTTTGAAACAAATTACTTAGACTTACTGGGTGAGCAGGGTAGGCTGTGACAGCTGTCATATCATACCCTGCCATGCCCAGCTGATGCAAAGAATAGAATTTATATCTACACAGAAGAAAGCCCTGTCTAGACTCTGCCCTGGTACGAGTTGTGTCGAGCTATTAATTTGACTGTTTGTTTGATGATGTGTTAAGAATCCGTACAACTGCAGCAGTGGAGGACTATTATTCTGCTGCGCGATACTGCAGAAGAACTGATGATGGCACGGTTTGATCTTCGGCTAACCAATCAGCAGAAAGGGGCGTTTAATTCCCGCCCACATGTAGAAACCAAATATTCAAGCTGTTTATTCATTTTTCCACCCATGAACGAAAAACGAAAATTCAAGCTGAATTCTCGTTTCTCGTTTTTTGGAGAAAAACGAAAAACCGAAAAAGGAGCCGTTTTCTCATTTTTCTACTTTCAACATTAAATCAAAAAACGAATGATCGAATGATACACGGATTCTTGTGAACTAGTGAAATGGTTCTGTTGGTTACTAAAAAAAAACATGATCTATCACATTCCCAACAAAGTTTAGGACTGTGCCAAGATGTTCTATTCTTCTTCCTTCTTCCTAGTCACTTTTAGATTTTCTCACAAGCTCCAGTGTCCCTTCCTCACATTTGTCCTTTATTAATATTGCAGTTAATTGAGAAAGTGAATCCCAAACAGTTGCACTAAGACACCGTATGACTCGTGTGCTTGTATAAACTCCATAACACATGTACTGTCATTTTTAAACCGTATTTGTTGCAGACGTCTTGAGTTGACTTAAAAGCAGCACTATGTAACTTGTGGTGCTCTAGTGGTTAATAAACAGAACTGCACACATCCCGCGGAAGAACATTCCAACCGGAGCTACTACTTTAAGTTTATGTCTATGGCAATTCACGCAGATATGTGTTACTCCGCAGAGGTGACTGACGAGCCGACCAGGCTACAATAGTCCAAATATAAGTACTTATTATAAGTGTACCGTAGTGAATCGGAATAAGACAAAAACGCGATTCAGAAGAAGAATTCATGATGTACTCATGCAAATTTTGAACACAAAAAAGTTACATAGTGCTGCTTTAATAGAAAGTAGTTCACAAGGCCTCAAAACATTGACATCATGTCTTTATGGTCAACAATACCCTAAATGGTAATCATCAATGCAGTTTGCTCATGTTATGTTCAAAAAACGTCTGTCCCTTGTTCCTGCTTTTGACTGTTTTATTGGATTTTACCTCAACGTTGATGCGTAATAAGTTCTGTCTCTTTTTCTTTCTATCTCTCTGACATTCTCATACATACACATGCACTTTGAGGACACCCTCTCAATCAACATAATTACCTGTGCACTTGTTTTTAATGAGTGTGTAGAAGTTGTGGAGTCTGATTTTAAGACACACAGACACATTTACAATCTGGGGGTCACAGTCTGAGACGGTAAAATGAGTGATCAGGGCGACGTGGACATGAACTCTGGTCCTTGGGGATTGAAATCTTCACATTTTATAATTAACCAGTATAAATGGATATGGCAGTATGAATAAATATATAACTATATATTATTAAGAGCTGTGTGAACTTTTCTGTGTTTGGACAGATGTTTGTCCCTTTTTAACAGGGTTGACGTGGCGGTTCAGAGACAATAAAATAGTTTTTAAATTGATCTTCAGAGTTGGTAATGCAAATATTTATTACTAATTAATATATTATTCAATTAAGAATATTAATTATTGTAGTAAAGAAATCTACCATACAAACAATATGATGGATGTAGGCGGTGTATGAATGCATGAAAAGCTTCATGATTTACTAGTGCTTTGCTTCTCCAGAGAGGGCAGTAAAAGGTCTTCCTGAAGGAGAGATTTGGAAGTAAAATCTCTTTTCAACTCATTAAAAATTTGCTGACTCATGCAAGCAAATGAACAACACCTTGGGAATTTTTATAACACAAGCAATGAACTAGTTTGACCCGGATCACAGCAGTAAGTAGATGAACTGATGTACATCGGAATCTATTGTTGTGAAATGGAGATCACGAGTGAAATGACGTGTGTTTGATGATGGAAACTAAAATGTGGGCTGATACCGGGAAATACAAGCCCTCGTACAGATAAACATGAAATAATAGTACAAAAATTCAGCCGGCCATCACAGGACTAAATTCCATTTAAAAAATATATTCAAATAGAAAAAAGTTGTTTAAAATTGTAAGAATATTTAGCCGTATTATTGCTTTTACTGTATTTTGTTGAGCATAAGAGACTTATTACTAACACATAAAAAAAAAAGTACTAAAACTTTTGAATGCTGTATTTTGTAAGTCTGTTGCATTTATGGACTGCCGAAGGTTCACAGGAATTTTCCATGATGCCTCTAGATCTGTTTTGCAATCAAATAATTGACGTCAAATTAGTTAAGGGCAAAAAAAATGTAGTCAGGCTTGATTAAGTATGAGCCCCTTACTGACACGCATTCTGCTCACGATGAACAAAATAAGCATATTTTTCCAGTGACACTGGCTTACAATTCACATGTTCTGCATGCCATTGCATTTCCTTGGCTGAGCTACAAATGGTTACAATAGTGATAATATCACAACCCAGCAACCTTGAACAGCATATTGTTTACCTTATAAAACAAGTACTGACCTTTCTAGCGATTTTACACCCAGTTACAAATGCACATCTCATATTACAGTTTAATGTACCTGATCCTGATGCACGAGTCAAGCAGTTATGGAGAACAGTGCAATGGCTTAGAAAGAATGAAGTAGGCTACAGAAGTAAAATGTTCTGTTACATGCTCCTTTAAAATGTCTTTTGTGTGAAGTTTAACATGACATTGTCTGACCTGAGCCTGTGTTAAATGGTAAAGTTCTAAAGCACTTTTTAATTCCCAGTTTTATAAAAATGCTGCTCAGCATAGACAGGAAAGACTGATGCATTGCAACTTCTTTGACATGTGAAATAGGCCTATTTCTAAATATATAGGCCTTTTAATAAATATAGCTGTGCTGGAGGCAAGAAATGTACTGTTGCTGGCAACAAGAAGGAATTTACAGTTCGGTTGCTTTTGGCACTTTCACATACTTGCAATGCTTCTACTTGTCTTTTCAACCAGAGACCCCCCCGTGTCGCATTGTCACTAAAGTTTATAAATTACATTTCTTTTTAATTATTGGCCGTGTTTAAACCATTCAGCGCTCGCGTGCTCTCCTGGAGACTGAGCTCATGCACACTCACAGTGCACACACATAATGCCAGGTTCACATATTACTCCGTTTGCAGTGCGTATGCGGTGCAGTATTTTTTCCGCGCTCATGTTAACAGATTAAAGCGTTCCTACTGCACACGGTTGTGGTCCAGCAGTGCGTTCCAAGAGCGGTGCGTCTGCAGCAGTGCAGAGATTGTTTTCCGCTGCAAGTCTATTTTTGCTGAATTAAAACCCTCATCCGTCCCTCCAGTCATTTTGACCCAAAACTCATTTTTAAAGGTTTTTTTAAAAATCGAGCGTTGATCGTTATGTTATGAGACTTTGTTACTTTTGTCACACTTGAACCGGGAATACATGAAAACAAATTCGAGTGAATTTGAGCAGTTTAAGTGGGTGTTATATAAAAAGAATCAAAAGTGTCCCTCGTGGGTGATTTTGACCCGCCACTGGAAAAGCATGGAATTATGAAAAAATTGCGGATTTTTAAATTTAATTTAGTCCCACTTGAGCATGGAGCACACAAATTTTTTTTTAGTCAATTCGAGGAGTCTGTGTAATAAAATAAGGTGTAATAAAAAAAGTAACAAGTGTCCCTTGGGGGTCATTTTGACCCGGCCATAATGAATGGAATGGCCGAAAAAAACGGCTTTTTTTTTTTTATTTGATTTTTTTTTACTGTATAAAATCTGACAATCCAGAAAAGATGCATACCCAAAGAAAGGGCTGAGACTGCAGAATGTCCCCAATGCACAAAAAACTACCCACACACACAGGCACACACAAACACCCATGGCACACACACGCCCTGGAAACACATTATGAATTTATGATGGTTTCTGCTGGAAATGACGGCTGATACCAAGAGTTATATTCATATTTATATTTTTTAATTTATATTTTATATTTATTACACGTTATGATCTGTAGGAATATTCATGTGTTTTGTATTAGGGCTGCACGTAAATCGCATGCGTAGTTAACGCGCATCTATCGTAAAGCCTCTTTCCACTGATCAGCAATTACTACACAGCCATTGTTTCCCTGACTCGCCTGCCAAAACCACGTTCAAATTCACGCGATTTTTTTTGTTGCGCATCTCATCAGTGAACATGGGTCTGTGTAGTTATGCCTCATGTGAAACCCGCAGGTGGATGGGGATTACCGCTGATTACAGACCGGCTTTACTGATAAGATGCGCGTTTAATATCGCATGCGATTTATCGTGCAGCCGTAGATTGGATTAAAATTCAGTATCAATTTCACTTTTTTCTTACAAAATATATATTTTTTAATGTTTTGATATATCTTAAAGCCTTGAGATATATCTGAAAGCTTAATGAAGCCTCAAGTTGGTGTAGTTTTAAAGATTTCACTTGTTTGGCTTATTTAAGAAGCTCACTTAAGAATTCAATAGGCCGCTCTAGTGGCTGTAATCATAAAATTCAATTTTATGTAATTTTTCCCCACCAGATAGCATCAGAGGTAATATGATGCGATTTCAATTCTTCCTTTCTCTTTGGAGTGGTAAAGCTGTTTGTGAATAGATAAGATCCCTTAAGTTGCAAAGACTAATGTCTCAAAATCAAAGAGATATTCTTTATAAAAAAGTTAAGAGTCAGCCACGCTTACCTAAAACAGCTCGTTCTAACACACCCTCACATGTCTACGTCCAAAAAAAACCTTCCGCAACATAAAAGCAGACTCAATATTGAAAATCTTCTGCAGCCATCTTGGTTTGTTCCTCGGGTAATGAATGTTACTGTATACTGACCTGAGAATCTGGTCTCTGATCATTTCTCTGATAATATTTCAGCAGTAATGTTCAGCGTGTTTTCCATCAACAGTTTGGAATTAGAACTAGCGATGGCAGATTCATGAGTCACTCTCTTGATCTAATCTGTCAAACGGATTTGCACAAAGATCTGACAGTGTTCGCGATTCACTTTGATTTATTGGGACAGTTCACTAGCTCGTTTGCAGTAGTTTTTTATAAGACCGAAAACAAAAAGAGCACTAATGAAGTGGATCTTAAAGGGTCATGAAACCCCAGACTACTTTTTATGAGATTTTAGCAGAGGTGTTTGTGTTGCACATCATAGAAGACAATGTTAGCATCCGATAATTTTAACTGTTGGAGAAAACTGGTTAATTTTAAGCTTTTTTTGCTCTATTTTCATCTTCCGTTTTTAAAATCTACATTGTGTTGACGTCACAGTTTGTGACGTGGCAAAGGACTATAGAACTTCGATGACGCATTGGTGTCTCATAATTATTCATGAGACTGTGTGTTCTTATCCAATGAGAAGATGCTTTGCTTAATTATTCACAACAGCATGTGTTGATTTGCTATGACAGACGTTTCAGACTGTGAGATGACATCGCGCACAATAACTGAGAGAAACGTTCATGGATCGAAGAAGAGTGTTTGTTTTTGCTTTGTAATAAGAGTTCGGCACAAACGCATTCATTCACTTGGTGAGCATAACCGTTTTTACAGCTCTGTGACGCAACCGGTCAAAAGGCTTATATAAACGCTGCAGAATAAGCCTTAAAAGTTCTCAGATGTGCAACAGCACGTTCATATAAATGTTTTTTCGATGCAGAGTGCAAACGGCTGTGCATTTATTTGTTTTTAACTCGATGGGAGCTAAATTAAACTGTCAGAACCCGAAGCTGTGTGCTGTCTGTCTCCCTTCTTCCCCCTCCTCCGCTCCGCTGTGCACCACGCCCACTTTTTTAGCATTATTTAAAACTGTGGTGAGAACTTACCAGTGCTGAAACGGGGGTTTCATGACCCTTTAACAACACCAATGTTCCCTATCATTTGTCCCAAAAAGCAAGCTCCGCAGCGTTACAGTTTCGCCTCAGTACCCCCGCTATATACTGGCTAGAAACCCCCTGTTTTTTTTTTTAAAGGGGTCATATGGTGCGATTTAAATTTTTTCTTTCTCTTTTGGAGTGTTACAAGCTCTTGGTGCATAAAGAAGATCTGTAAAGTTGCAAAGACTAAAGTCTCAAATCCAAAGAGATATTCTTTATAAAAGTTCAGAGTTAGCCACACCTACCTAAAACAGCTCGTACTAACACTCCCCCACATGTCTACATCACTATGTGAAAACATTAGCATAATGCCGCCCAAATGTTTCAGGAACAGAAGAAGGCGTAACTTTTATGCTCAATGTAGTATTGTTGCTGCCGCCGTGTGTGACGCTGTGTTTCGTTTTGTAAGCGAAACTACTTTGTTTGGTCTTTCAAAAGAGAACGATATCTGCTTCGTCATGCCTGAGCTGACCGTGCTGGTCGCTGAGGAAATACATCAACTTTGCGCTGTGGATCGCCGGATCGGCTTTCACCGTGGACGAAGCGGAGTCCAGCCCGGGGTCGTCACATGTGGTTACCGCAAGCCCTCCGGACGCTCCTTTGTCAAATCCGCCAGCCGCGCCGTTCTCAAGCCCACCCGCCGCCTCCGCTCACTCTTCCCCCCCGGCCTCTGCTCACTACTATGCCGCCGTTTGTGACTCTGTTTCGTTGTGAAGCGAAACTACTTTGTTTGGCTTTCCAAAAATGGACACGACTAGAAATCAGTGGTTAAGTTTTATTTCAACCTGTTCCAGAACACTTCAACCCAAATAAATATTCAGATGTGTGCAGCACATATTATGGAGGACTGTTTACTGATCCTGTGAGAGTAGACTACAATGCCGACTGTTCTGACTCACTTACTATAAGTACTTTTTTTATATTTAATATTTTTATATTTAAGCAAGTTTTGGGTAGTGTAGAGTAGCGCTTGTTGTTTGTTCTTTTCTCCGATCACAAATGCAGACAGGTTTTATGTTTACGCGGCGCGATGCAACGCAACTTGTAAAAAGACTGTATAAGTCATTATAATTTGTAATTATGTCCCCACTGGATGCAATAATTTATAATGGGTTTTCATGTTTTTGAATCATCGCTCCGGCCTGACAGGGCATCATCACAGTATGGTGAGGGGCGTAACATTTCCGCTTGAGGTATTCGGCCAATCACAATGCACTGGATAGCTGGCCAATCACAGCACACCTCGCTTTTCAGACCGATGAGCTTTTTAAAAAATCAACGTGTTTCAGAAAGGCGGTGCATAGAGGAAAAACAATAATGTACATTATGTGGAAAATACTGTTTTTTTTTTACCTTAAACCGCATAAAAAAATTGCATTACACCAAATACACAAAATAATGTTCTTTTTAGCAGCATCATATGACCCCTTTAAGAGAGAAAAGCGGGAAAGGGTCACGTGCCGGGATTCGAACTCGAATCAACCGAAGCATGTTGTCGTGAACCTGTAGACTATTGCGTAATCACGGAATCTTTATGTTTCAACAGAATTCATATGTTTGTCTTGAAGGAAATGTACAGATGTAATCACAACATTTGCAAGCAAGATAGTATTACATAGTCATGGTGAGTAATTGTGACAGGTGCAGCTCGTCTTTTTGCACGTACACACTTGCCATCTGTATGTGCAGCATTACTTCACTCCATGTTTATTTTTTCCTGTAAATGGTCCAAGAAATTTTTCCCTGAAATATTTTTCTGCATTTTGTGTTCATTCCACATTGGGTAGATTAGGACACTTACAAATTGTAGTTAGTAACGTAATCTATATTACACATTTTTAGTAGGATCAATGTATTCTGAGAACTGTTTGATTACTTTTAGATTACTTTTACCCTAACACGTTTATCACATAGATTTGAATAGGATTATTTTGTAGGATATTGATACCATATTGAAATAAAATGTATTTGCTCTGGATCGGCGTATACTACAGCGTGTTCCAGTTCCTGCCAATATTCAGCAACTTCGCACAGCCGTTGAAGAGGAGTGGACCAACATTCCACAGGCCACAATCAACAACCTGATCAACTCTATGCGAAGGAGATGTGTTGCACTGCGTGAGGCAAATGGTGGTCACACCAGATACTGACTGGTTTTCGGACCCCCCCCCCGGACCCCCCAATACAGTAAAACTGCATATTTTAAAGTGGCACTTTTATTGTGGCCAGCCTAAGGCACACCTGTGCAATAATCATGCTGTCTAATCAGCATCTTGATATGCCACACCTGTGAGGTGGATGGATTTTCTCGGCAAAGGAGAAGTGCTCACTAACACAGATTTAGACAGATTTGTGAACAATATTTGAGAGAAATAGGCCTTTTGTGTACATAGAAAAAGTCTTAGATCTTTGAGTTCAGCTCATGAAAAATGGAGGAAAAAACAAAAGTGTTGCGTTTATAATTTTGTTCAGTGTATATATACTGCCATTGAGTGATTAACATGTGATCAAAACCATAAACACAGTATTTAACTTGCAACAATCAAATAAACCTAAATTATAATACAAATTATTAGTCCGTGTCCGTATTTTTATGTTTAGGTAAACTTTCTCTTGAAGGAAATGTACAGATGTAATCACAACACTGGAAAGCATGATGGTAAACCAGCAATAATAATAATCCTATACCAGCAATAAAAAAATCCTTACCAAACTATAAGTAGTAAGCTAAATAAAAGAGAGAAAAAAGAATGAGGGAGAATCAATAAATAATTTATTTTAAGTGAATAACGTAATCAAATCCATAAACACAGTATTTAGCTTGCAACAATCAAACACACTTAAAATTATAATACAAATTATTAGTCCACCATCTGGGTTAAATACTATTTACTCTCTTGTGAAAAGTGTCGTGGATTGATATCCCAGAAAAGTGAAAACACTGTGACTCTGAGGTGTTTGAACATCCCGACAGGCTCAACAAAAGAAAAGAAGGAAGCAGTCTATGACACATTTTCATTTGGTTGCTCTTGAGTAGCTGAAATGAATAGTTGATCTCTCAATAGGAATCTCTACTGAAAGTCTTTGCTGCACATCTGCAAAATTCAATATTCAATATTGCAATGCAATATTGTGCAGTACTAGTGTTTCTACTTCATGTCCAACCTTTGTGCATCAAAATCTTGTTTTCCCGTTGGAGCCGATTGATTGTTTCATTTTCAAATCTTCCAGCATGAATGCTGTTCTCATATGAAGTCAAGATTTTTTCAAAATAATGATGCCAGATTCCATCACGTGTAGCTCCAAACCCAAACACATTCACCTGTAAGAGAAAGAATTATCAATGCATTAATAGTTTATGTGACATTGCCAAGAAAAGCTTATTATTCTATATATATATAGAGAGAGAATGATAATATAGGCCTATATATATAGGCGCGCCCTTAATAATGACAGCAATGCCAGGCCATACAGAACTGGAGTTTTACCTCGTCACAGATGTGAAGTGCGAATATCAGTGATAAGAAACCAGTGGATGGATATAAGCCATGCCCTTCTGCCCAGTTATCATAGACGTATCTTATGAATTCTGGGTGGAGGATCATCACCTAAAAACAACCGACAGAAATAAATCAGGACATTTATGAAACATGCCTTTCTAATATCATATTTTGAGTCAACAATATCAAGATTTCAATCAGATAATGTTAGTAAACCATACAAATGAAACCAAATCAGCATTTGTTATTTGATTGATTGGTTGATTTCACGAGGAGGTTTGTATTATTCACCTTGTCTTTATTTGCTTTGATTGTAGATGGCACTTCGGTGTATGTTCTGTAACAGAATATGTAACAGAGTTATCAACAAACAATAGCTGCGTGTCGGGTTTCCATCCAAAGTTGCGAATTTAAATTATGCGCAAAATTGGAATATCGCATAAAACATTTGCGAACACTGAGCACTGTTTCCATCCAACGAGTCAGAGAACAAAATCGTCACTTCCTGATAAACTGGCACTAAATATCACTAAGAAAAGTAAGAGAAGCCACTGAATATAGCCTAATAATTCTCAAATATAATAAATTACTTGCGCTTTGAGTGAGCGCTTTGACGAAACACAATAAATGCGGTCTTGCTTTCGGAGGTGAATTTGGCATTTCCATCACTCGTTTCTCATGCAATACTTCAAAATGCGCATTAAAACAGGGTGATGGAAACATGTGATGTTTTTAGAGGTGAAGGCACAAAAAGTTCCTTTGAACTGGCTCTAAGTCAAAAAGTTTTTTGTAGAGTGAATTTTTTTTCAACTTCTAGCAACATTCTCTGTTTAATATAACTATGATGTGCCATATAAGACACATTAAGCTAAACATTTAATCTAAGTACATTTACGTTTAGCAAACACTTTTATTCAAAGCAACTTCCAAATGAGGCACATCACAAACAAATGAGGCACATGTGAGAAATTATAGTCTGCCCTGACCCAGATTCCACTCCACAATAGATGTTCGATTATGCTCAATTCCCAACAGTGGGTTGGCATAACTTCATTAACAAACAGACCACAGCTGTTATGACAGGAGCAACTTCATTTACATTAAGGGAAGTACACTGTAACTGTATAAAATGTTTGAGCTTAAGATGTTCTGGGTTGATTCCAACTCCATTGAACCCCAAGAACCCCAAGGTACTACGTGTACTTTGTCACTGCTATGCTGCAATAATCTTCATCAAAATCAAACAACATTTTGGAGCAATTACACAGTATTGATTTAATGTAACTTACTTTTATGTATTTTCTTTAGCCTACTTAAAGCCAAAGTTGTGTTTAAGCATGTGTGAGTCAAACAAATATGACCACATACGACTGAGCTTCATTTATTAAAACCCATTGTATAATTTAGTTTACATAACATATGGCTGATTTGTTTGCATTTGAGTTGGGATAGCGGGCAGATACAGATAATAATGAAACATTCAATAACGTTTAGCTTATGACAAGGTCAGACAGTTCTGTACAACATATTAACTCTGTGTAAGATCCTTTACTTGTACTGTAAAAAAGTTTTATTGGCTTCATCTTATAAAACAACTATTTCATAGTCCTTATTCAATGTTTATAGATGATGTTTCAAACCAAAGACATATTTAACAAGAAGTCAAGGGAGTGCTTCAGTATTGACATTTTGCCAGTTCCACACCCTTTACCAATAAGTAATTGTAATTAAAAATGTCTAAAAATTCATAAAAATTCATAAAGCTGATCTGAGATCAGGTAAAAACCATATAGACAGTGGTCCATGGGGTTTACAGAGATCATCGGCCCCCAGTGGCGAGCCATTGACATTTTTTAAACAGTTATGAGGTAACAAAGCCTCGTTTACTGAAATCACATGACTTTGGCAGTTTGATAAGCTTCCCAAATCACTGATTCAAAACAAATGATTCACAAAGCAGTGCCTCGAAAGCATCCAGTTTTCAGTTTCCTGTTTCCTGTTGCTTGGTGTTTTAGTTCAGTTCCTTGTATTCTTAGTGTTTTGTATGTTTTGATTTCAGTATTAAACTATTTTTAGCTTTCATCTGTCACATTTATGTATCAAATATGTGCTTTTTGCTTATTTTGAGGAAACAAATTACTTTTGAAATGTGTAATACACTGAACCAAATTATAAACGCAACACTGTTTTTGCCCCCATTTTTCTTGAGCTGAACTCAAAGATCTAAGACTTTTACTATGTACACAAAAGGCCTATTTCTCTCAAATATTGTTCACAAATCTGTCTAAATCTGTGTTAGTGAGCACTTCTCCTTTGCCGAGATAACCCATCCACCTCACAGGTGTGGCATATCAAGATGCTGATTAGACAGCATGATTATTGCACAGGTGTGCCTTAGGCTGGCCACAATAAAAGGCCACTCTAAAATGTGCAGTTTCATCACACAGCACAATGCCACAGATGTCGCAAGTTTGAGGGAGCGTGCAATTGGCATGCTGACTGCAGGAATTTCCACCAGAGCAGTTGCCCGTGAATTGAATGTTCATTTCTCTACCATAAGCCGTCTCCAAAGGCGTTTCAGGGAATTTGGCAGTACATTCAAACGGCCTCACAACCACAGACCATGTGTAACCACACCAGCCCAGGACCTCCACATCCAGAATCTTCACCTCCAAGATCGTCTGAGACAGCCACCCGGACAGCTGCTGCAACAATCGGTTTGCATAACCAAATTATTTCTGCACAAACTGTCAGAAACCAGTTCGGGGAAGCTCATCTGCATGTTCGTCGTCCTCATTGGGGTCTTGACCTGACTGCAGTTCGTCTTCGTAACTGACTTGAGTGGGCAAATGTTCACATTCGATGGTGTCTGGCACTTTTTTGGAGAGGTGTTCTCTTCACGGATGAATCCCGGTTTTCACTGTACAGGGCAGATGGCAGACAGCGTGTATGGCGTCGTGTGGGTGAGCGGTTTGCTGATGTCAACGTTGTGGATCGAGTGGCCCATGGTGGCGGTGGGTTATGGTATGGGCATGCGTATGTTATGGACAATGAACACAGTTGCATTTTATTGATGGCATTTTGAATGCACAGTGATACCGTGACGAGATCCTGAGGCCCTTTGTTGTGCCATTCATCCACGACCATCATTTTGCAGCATGATAATGCACGGCCCCATGGTGCAAGGATCTATACACAATTCCTGGAAGCTGAAAACATCCCAGTTCTTGCATGGCCAGCATACTCACCGGACATGTCACCCATTGAGCATGTTTGGGATGCTCTGGATCGGCGTATACGACAGTGTGTTCCAGTTCCTGCCAATATCCAGCAACTTCGCACAGCCATTGAAGAGGAGTGGACCAACATTCCACAGGCCATAGTCAACAACCTGAATAACTTTATGCGAAGGAGATGTGTTGCACTGCGTGAGGCAAATGGTGGTCACACCAGATACTGACTGGTTTTCGGACCCCCCCGGACCCCCAAATACAGTAAAAATGCACATTTTAGAGCGGCCTTTTATTGTGGCCAGCCTAAGGCACACCTGTGCAATACTCATGCTGTCTAATCAGCATCTTGATATGCCACACCTGTGAGGTGGATGGATTTTCTCGGCAAAGGAGAAGTGCTCACTAACACAGATTTAGACAGATTTGTGAACAATATTTGAGAAATAGGCCTTTTGTGTACATAGAAAAAGTCTTAGATCTTTGAGTTCAGCTCAAGAAAAATGGGGGCAAAAACAAAAGTGTTGCATTTATAATTTTGTTCAGTGTAATAATATTTCACAATATTTATAATCTATCAGTCTTGTGTTCACAAATGTATGTTTAATTCTTACTGTGTGATGTTTTTAGTGGTGAAGGCACTGATGAGCCACTGCATGTCCAGAATCTTAACGGGAAGAAGCACCAGATGGGTGGAGTTGTCCAAGTCCACAGCGCTCTCAGGATACACAATCCGGTGAGTCGTCTTTGACCCCACATCCTTCTCATAACCCTCTGTCGGACCTTTATTTATCCTAAGAGAAAAACAGTTTGAGGTATGCATGATATTTTAATGAAAAGTCTTTAAGGCATTTTTTGAAATTACAAATCTGGAATCACCTGATCTAATGTGATCCCATGACTCAAGGCATTTGACCTTAGCCTCAGTTGATAAATGCACAACATATCTGTTCCATCGATATGCTTCATTATTCTATAAACTCTCGTTAACTTGACAAGTTGAAGTGTGAAAGGCAATCTTAAAAGCAACCAAAAAACAGTCCAATGTAATCTCATGTACCTCATGACAAAGTCTTGGAAATCTATGAGAGGACCATAATTGGATCCCAGCAGGTTCCCAGAGTTTCCCACCACAGCACAGGTTCTGCAGCGATCTGGACCGGCGTCTGAGTAGTGCTCTTCATCAGGGAAGAGAGGAAACAACTGATCCACCACCTCTGTGTAGTTGCCGGCACTTGATTGTAGCTCCTGTGGGATTATTATTAAATCAGTTAGCATCTGAATTAATTATAATATAATAATAAATATAAGTGTACTATTTCAAGATGTTTACAGTGCCTTATGATTATAAGTTAAGTTGTCATAAGGTCTTTATCTCCGTAACTATGAGGTTTTTAGTGAAAAGTCAAATTACACATGCTTGTTTTCTCAAGTTAGAATAGTTTTTTGTTAATCATCTAGCCATAAGTACTAATCATATTTATATAAGAAATGGTAACATATTCAAATGTTCATGAATAGGTACAATTAGTAGACACTCAAATATTAAAAATAAAGATTTGGGGTCAGTAAGATTTTTTTTAAAGAAAATTCAGCAGTGATGCATTTAATTGGCCAAATGTGACAGTAAAAACATTTATAATGCTACAAATGATTTCTATTTTAAATAAATGTTGTCTTTTGAACTTTCTATCCAATCGAAGAATCCTGAAAAAATGCATTACCGTTTCCACAAAAATTAAGCGCGACACTGTTTTTTCAATATTGATAATAGGCCTACCAGTAATTAGACATTTTCTTGAGCAGCAAATCAGCATATTAGAATGATTTTTGAAAGATCATGTGACACTGAAGACTGGCGTATGCTTACAAAAAAATAAAAATCACTGCGCTCAACTTCAGTTTTGGGTGCGTAGATCAATCAGTAATATCACTTTCATTAAGGGGATTTTTCCCCCGCCCAAAAAAAAAAAAAAATTCACATCTTCTTAATAACTTTCAATTTATTTTAATTTTGCAACAGAGAATGATGCTGAAAATTCAGCTTTGCACCACAAGAATTAATTACATTTCAATATATTTACCATAGAAAAAAGTATTTTTTAAATGTAGTAATATTCTACAATTGTATTGTTTTACTGTATTTTGGATCAAATAAATACAGCCTTGGTGAGCACAACAAAGCCACAAAACTAAGTAAAATAAGGTAAGTAAGGGCTGTATATTTATTTTGCAGCAATCTTTCTTACCTTCCACCACCTGGAGACGTTTGCATGTAATACGCCGTTGGTGCTGTTGAGCAGAAGTGGAATGTTGGGATCGTATTGCTCACTGAACCAGTTACTATTTTCTCGGTCTGTCACACAGATACTGCATGCACACGGAACTTTCTTGGAGATTAAACCGTAAGAACCGTAGGTCAAAACCAACATGTAGTTTTGAAAGTACAGAAGTAGCAAGATGGTAGTGGAGCTCAGGAGTGCGGTCATGTAGCGCTGATGTCTCAGTAAAACCATCATCTTTACATCAGTGATGCTTGAGGTTTTAGTCACTTCAAACAGAAATATAATAGATCTATAGAGGGAAAGAGAGCGAGAGAGAGTGGTTTATATGGAGATTCTGAAGAGACATCATATAGTTACAGCTATGAATGCAATGTGTATCACTGCACTAGCAAATATATTATAATATTGTGACTTTGCAATACAGCACACCCTGCTGAAAAAAACCCAATAGAAATCATCACAGAATTTGTAATGGTTTAACTGGTTATAATGTGCGTTGTATTGGTTTTAATGGGAACTGTAATGGTCCCTGTGGGTCTCTACGTGTCAGTTTTTATTGGTGCTTGTTAAAATCCTAATGGAATATGTCCCAAAACACACTACAGGAAACCAATGGTTAATAGTTGTAATGGTATTGTAATTAATGTTTGTAATGGTATTTGTAGTGGAAACCATAATGGTTTCTATTGTTTTGTTGTTGTTTTTCAGCAGAGACAGAATCTTATTGCTTAAAGGGATAGTCCATCCATTTATGTAAACTGAATAAAATGTAGAAACTGAAGAATGGCACAGCAGCTAAAGGGAGTTTTAAATTTAATTTAGTTTTGAAGATGATATATGACCCTGAACCACAAAACCAGTCGAATGGGTATATTTGTAGCAATAGCCAACAATACATTGCATGGGTCAAAATTATCGATTTTTCTTTTCAAAAATCATTAGGATATTAAGTAAAGATTATGTTCCATGAAGATATTTTGTAAATGTCTTAACGTAAATATATCAAAACTAATTTTTTGATTAGTAATATGCATTGCTAAGAACTTGGACAACTTTAAAGGCGATTTTCTCAATATTTAGATTTTTTTGCACCCTCAGATTCATGATTTCCAAATAGTTTCAAACTCGGCCAAATATCGTCATATCGTAACAAACCATACATTAATGGAAAGCTTATTGTGTATAAATCTTTGAAAAATTGACCCTTACGGTTTTGTGGTCCTGGGTTACATATTTGCTAACCGTTTGGTTTATGGAAGTCCTATTGACTTTCATAGTATGGACAAAAATTCTATGAAAGTCAGTGTGACCTGAAACTCTTTGGTTACCAGCAATCTTCAAAATATCATCGTTTGTGTATAAAGAAAGAAAGTCACACAGGTTTGTAAAGACATGAGGTGAGTAAACGATGACAAAACGTACATTTTTGGGTGAACTATCCTTTTAAGCAAAACTAGGCTAATTGCAGTGCCATTCTCAACGTTCTACATTTTATTCAGTTTGTATCAAGAAATTACACAAAAGAAGACGTTAAACAGATGCTGTTCATATATCCCCAATTCAAAACAAACTATTTTAGATATTAGCTCTGTGTAGTAGTATACAACAAATCATTTCATTTTTTAATTCTTCTAAAAAATGTGGATACAACTCTAGCACCCATCTATAAAAGTGTCCCATGGTATCGATACTTAGGAAGTTAGGAATTAAGCGTCATAGATCGTGCATACATTTAGGTCCTATGAGACTCTTTGAAACCACACATAAAAATTTCCTAATAAAAATCCTCAGTAGCCTATACTGACTTACTTTGGAAAGATCCTTGTAGATGTATTTCACAGACTCCTCAACATACTGGTGCTGTGTCGAAGCTTGGTTTATTAGACCTGGCAATGTGGATGACTGGTGAAGGTATGTATTGAGTACCGTAACCAGAGCTTTATTTATGGTTTAGCAGTAAGGAGGGGTTTATATGTGACTCCCTCCCTCTGGTAACTCCGGTTCATTCACCTGCTGCTTGGATCTCATGGTTTCACTATGGCACAAGACAATGCATGATCCACAATGCATAATAAATGAGAGTTTGCGTAATTCAGACCACTAAAAAAAAACAAAAAAAAACAACCTGCGTCAAACGGTGTAGAAGTTGCTCAATTCAGTGGGAAAACCGCGGACTTGTCAACACTAAACACCAGTTGGGGTGTGTCAGTGAGAAAACATTCCAGATGCAATGGATTTAAATTATGGAAATAAAGGAAAAATAAGGGCACAATGTACTGACTGTATTAATAGGGGGGGAAATATGTACTACCTTGGCTATTAACTTTAATCAGACTTGTTCAAATGCAAAAAAGATGATGTCGTGACCATAAAACCTGGACAGTTGAGCAGCAAGATGAATTTGGTTAACACTGACAATGCGCCAATACATGCACATTGATCAGCATTAGAAAACTCATGCATTTCATGGGAGGAAATAGAGATGTTTTTTTTTGCTTGAATAATTTTTTTATTTGTTTTGAAATGCAAATGTATCTTTGTAAGAAAACAACAACATTGCTTTTGTTTTAAAAATAGGACTAAATTACATCACTCTTTCCAAAAGCCAGTCATTATAAAACAAGAAAGTTGATCCATTATCTAGGTTTCAGTCTATCTTGAGTAAAATCTTGTTTTTGTGTGCCAGAGGTGTTTGTTTCCTTAATTAATTAATTAAAAACAAATAAACAAACAACAAATTCCAGTAAAATAGGTCTTTAAATGTGTCGCATACAAACGCACAAGCGCTTCCTCATACATTCGGCCATGGCACAACAGATAACTAAATCTGAACATATCACAAGTCATCAGCTCCAGCTCTTTGAATTTTTGAATTCAATTTTGTTTCTTTTTTCAAATTATGAATCAGTCAGTTTTTTTATTGTACCTTAAAAGCGCTGTCTAAATGATTTCACAAAATCTTGTTTTATTTTCACCATAAAATATGTTCTAATGGTATTTTGATGATTCACAATGTTTCCACAAACATCTCCACAAAAATCCTATTTTGAAAGCTGTAGTGCACAATGTTTTTCAATGAGACATCGAAATGGAGCTTTAACATACATTTAAATTATTGCTTTCAAATATTTAAAAACATTTGAAAATTGTATATACACTAAAGTTCACTAATTTACCATATATATTTTAAGGTTTTTGAATGCTCACCAAGGCTAAAAAATACATTACGATATACAAAATATTCAGCAAAGACACAAACTTATTTAACTATTAAACTAACTCCTTTTGTTTCCAGAAAATGTCTTAATGTGTAAATATTTGTATTAACATGAAAAGCCACTACCAAGCATTACTGTCTTGAACCTGTGGCATGGGCCCCCTGGTGGCCACACGGTCCCTGTGCAACCACTTAGTTAGGGCCAGCACTGGTAATAATGTAGCATTTATTTATTTATTTGGGAACACCAAAAGTGTAATAGGGTGTGGTGGGGGAACCCCAAAAATTACAAAAAAAATAATAATAATTTGGGGGACGTTGTAAGCAAAGTCAGTAAGTTTCAGTTCAATACGATAAACTAGAATTTTTTAGGGGGGAAAAATTATTTTCTTAGGAAATTAATTTTCTTAGGATTAAGTAAATAAATTATTGTAGTAAAGAAATCCACAGAACAAACAATATGATGGATGTAGGCAGTGTGTGAATGCATGATTTATGTAGTGCTTTGCTTCTCCAGTAAAACTGTTACAAAATGGACAAAAATGAAGTAATAATACAAGAGTATCAAATCAGCATATCAGAATGATTTCTGAAGGATCATGTGACACTGAAGACTGGAGTAATGATGCTGAAAATACAGCTTGGCATCACAGGAATCATTTTTAAATAAACACAGCTTTGATGAGCATAAGAGACTTCTTTCTATAACATTTAAAAACGTAGCGAAACTTTTGAATGCTGTATTTTGCCAGCCTGTTGAATTTATGGACTGCCAAAGGTTTACAGGAATTTTCAGTGATGCCTTGGAAGTTTACAAGATCAAATGGGTCGTGATGTCAAATTAGTGTAAGGGCAAAAGAATGTAGTCAAGCTTAAGTCATATGAGCCTCTTTACTGACACATATTCTGATGGCAATGAACACAAACCCATCTTTTTCCAAAGACACTGACATACAATTCCCATGTTCTTCATGTCAATGCATTTCCTTGGTGTGTGTGTTTGGTAGTCCCCCTCGGTCCATTCGTGATCGCGTCCCGGTTCACCGCGGGCCCGCCCTCCAGCGGCGGGGCCGCGGTGTCAGACTGCAGGGGCCATTTGTCACTTGACCCCACCTAAGGACGAAGGCCATGTTCATTGGACAATATCACAACCCAGTGGCCCTGAACAGCAGCATTTTCCCTATAAAATTCAGCATTGACCTATTCTTCCTAGGGGCATTTTAGCACCGGCAATAGACAAAAGGGGCACACGCGCTCCATATTACAGTTTAATGTACACTGAAGGTTTTCAGATCGGGGGGGGGGGGGGGGGATTTGATGCTGTATATCTGATCCTGCACGAGACAAGAGCAGGTCAAGAGAACTGTGCGATGCTTTTGAAAGAAGAAAATACAGACATAAGTAGACTGTTTTAAAAAGTATTTTTTGTAAAGTTTAACATGATATTGTCTGGTCTGAGCCTGCAAATGGTAAAGCTTTAGAGCACTTAAAAAACAACTTTTTTTTCAGTTCCCAGCTTCATAAAAATGTTGCTCTGCATAATAAAAATGCTGCTCAGCATAGACTATTTGAGAGTATTTAAAATGTGAAATAGGCCTATAGCTGTGCCAGAGGCACGAAATGTACTGTTGTCGGCATTTAACATTTGCATCAAGAAGGAATTTACAGTTCAATTGCTTTTGGCACTTTTACATACTTGAAATGCTATTTGTCTTAGCCAGAGCACTTGTTATGAAAAGGTGTAGTTCATCCCTAAACAAACATTCTGTTCAAAATCTACATGACCTTGTGACCGTGAATAAAAAAAGACATGTTTTTAAGAATGTCCAATCAGCTCTTTTCACACAATGGAAACAGAGTTTCCAAATCACAAAAAAATGACTCAGTATTGAAAATCTTCTGCAGCCGTTTTGGTTAGAATGTTACTGTATACTGACTTGGGAAGGAACCATTTTCTCTGATATTATTTTAGCAATATTGCTCAGTGTTTTCCATCAGCGGTTTGGAATAAGAACTAGCGATGCCAGATTCGCGAATGAGTCACTCTTTTGATTTAATCTGTCAAACGGATTTGCACAAAGATCTGACAGTGTTCGCGATTCACTTTGATTTATTCGATCGGCTCTTTAATGTGTTGTGACAGATCGCTGTAGCTCCTCAGTTCAAGCGGCACATGAACCGATCATCTTTTCCTCTTTACTAGTTATAGAATGCAGTAAACATGAATAAACATCAGAAGGTATCTTGTTTCAAAGGGTCAATTGAGTAATCACAGAATCTTTTTGTTTAGGTCAACTTTTCCTTGAAGGAAATGTACAAATATAATCACAACATTCGCAAGCATGACAGTAAACCAGCACCATGTTTGATGACTGTAGTAGAGTCATGGTGAGTCATTGTGCCATGAGCAGTTTGTCTTTTTGCACGTACACTTCCCATCAGTAGGCCTATATGTGCAGCATATATTCACTCCATTTTTATTTCCTTTTTTTTTTTCCTGTAAATGACCTAAGACAATTTTCCTTGGAATATTTTCCCGGTGGGTCGATAGCCGAAACCCCATGCCCACACATAGCCTCTTATTCATTCTTGTCCAGTGTCTGCTTCGCTCACAACTTTTTGAGAGAAATAGCACAATGTCTTTGTACTCATTTAAACTAGAGTTGCGGGTATTACCAAAAGCCATGTGCTGAAACAACGCTGACTGCTTAAACCACGCAGCATCAGGGAACAGCTGGACCAGACAGGTGTCTCCCGCACAGTGCTGACGAACTGGATTGATGGTTTTCACCACTCCATTGAAGTGATAACCAGCGCTTGATCCATCTGAATTCGATATGACATTAGGCCTATATGTGAACAAAGATTGTGTGGTGAAGCCGAATAAAACCAGATTGAATGGCTCCATGTAAACTAAAGTCCTGAGGCAAACTGTACCCATTGGACTGGAATTTCACAAAACGGGAAGACTTTCCAAACTGTAAGTATAGTGAGGTTTTTAGAAGAAATAATAAAAGAGAATCAACAATTGAATGATTAATAATTTACTACCATTGTGCCAATAACATGTAGGCCCAACCAAATCCATTAAAAACAAGTGTAATTTGATTATGATCATTCAAAAATGTAATATAATTACAAGTACTTAATTTCTGGAATCAGTTTACGTAATCCAGATTACATATACTGTAATTAGTTACTAGCCAGCATTGAATGCATTACATTGTTAAACAAATAGTTTTCCTTTGATTGTTATATACTTATTGATGTGCAGAGTTACTCACTCACTAATAGAATCACATAACTTAAAATGTAAAATTTAACAGCTCGATTAAGACCTAATCATACTCTCATCACCACAATACACAACACCACAAGCTTAAATACTTTGAGGCAATGTAATGCGTTTACATTCTTTGAGTGTCGAGTATTGAACTCGATTGGGTACTGTAGGTCAGTTAAAATACTGATAGTCTACTGCATACAATATTAAATATATTCTTCTATAGCATAAACAATATATAACATGCAACAATCAAAATTAAATAAAAAAACAATACAATTATTATTAGTCTACTTATCTGGGTAAAACACGATTTACAGTCTTAATTTGGTAAAGTAAGTTTTATTTGTCCCCTTGGGGAAATTGATTTGCAGCGTTATCAACAGGCATTTCATCACACTAACAAACAGCATAAAACAACATAACCCTCTCACATAATACAACAACAACAACAATAAGATAAGATGCCAGACCAGCTGACTTCATGGTTCTTTACTGCTATTTAGCAGTCTTATTGCTTGTGGGATAAAAGAAAACTTACCAAAGGGAGACAATATCTTCGCCCAGATGGTAATAGATCGAATGAGGAGCTGAGTGAGAACTTTAAATCAGCCACAATACTTCCTGCCTTTTTTGCCACTTTATCTCTGTAAATCTGTTCAAGGTTTGGCATTGTAGTGCCCAATAATTTACTAGCTATAGTAACTATTTCCCTTAAACACTTTTTCTGAGCTTCAGTAGCGTCACCATACCAACAGATGCTGCAAAAGACAAATACTTTCAATGAAAGCAAAATAGAACATCACAAGTATTTTGCTATTAACATGGAAAGACACCAGTTTCTTTAAAAAATACAATCTCTGCTGTGCTTTGGTGATAATGCTGTCAACCCAGGGGCCCCATCTCAGATTCAGTGTTGCCAACTAATTTTAGGGGAAGTTACTAAAGGAAGGTTGATTTGTTGCTAAAAGTTGCTAAATGATGTTGTGATGACTGCGTGATGACGTCATTACGTAATCACGATGCAAAATTGTGTCAAATCTCAGCAAAAACATATATATTTTATATATGGCAATTTAGATTTGTTCGTAACAATATAAATGCATAATATAATATTAAAATATAAATAACTATTTTTCGATCCATTGAATTATCGAAAACGTACACATTTTTGAATGATTACAATTTAAGTTTTATACTTTAAAGCAGTTTATTAGTAGTTAGTTAGTATGCTGCACTCTAAGAAACGTAAAAAATAATGCACAATCTACAGTGTTAATATGAAGGAATTTTCTGGATTGTTTTTTCCACAGGTTTTTGTACCTGCATTTTTAATTACGCATTGTATTTTGTGTTTTCGGGTTACAACGGATAACGGATAATGCCCTGGAAAATTACTAGCACCTTTTCCATTTTTCTGCATATTGTTCTTACAGTGTACTAACTCATCAACAATCGCAGGTGCAAGCTACTTACATAGTGTCTCATAAATGAACAATTATTAAATTACTAAATTATTTTATTATTATTAAACAATTGCAAATAGCAGCTAACTTAATTCCTGTAACGTGTGTACTGCTAGGCATCTTTGGTTTACTCTTTTTGTGTAATTTAAATAGTAAATTGTGCCTTTTTATCGTTTGAGTCACATCAAAAGTTGTCAAATAAATAAAAAAAGAAGCTACATTTGTTGCTAGGTGCTTTTGGAAGAAAAAGTTGCTAGGGTAGTCTGAAAAGTTGCTAAATTTAGCAACAAAATTGCTAAATTGGCAACACTGCTCAGATTACAGTCCAAAACCATACCAAGATACTTTTAAGTCACAACTGACTGTATCTGTTCTCCATTAATAACAGTGGGTATGAATGATGACCTCCTTCTTAAATCTATTGACATTTCCCAGAAAAGTGTAAATACTGACACATCCTGACTGGCTTAACAAAGGAAAAGATGAAGCAGCCAATGGCGTAATTTCATGTAGTGCTGCTAGAGAAGCTCAAATTAAACACAGAAAAGTTGATCTCTTGAGATGAAAGTCTTTGCTGCACGAATCAGCAGCAAAATTCAGTATTCAATATTGTAATGCAATATTGCGCAGTACTAAGGGAGTGTTTCTGCTTCATGTCCAACCCTTGTGAATCAGAATCTTGTTTTCCTGTTGGAGCCGATTGATTGTTTCATTTTCAAATCTTCCAGCATGAATGCCGATCTCATATGAAGTCAAGATTTTTTCAAAATAATGATGCCAGATTCCATCATTTGTAGCTCCAACCCCAAACATATTCACCTGTAAGACAAAGGTAAGAATGCATTAATAATTTCTGTGACATAAAGAAAAGTTTTTTTAAAAAAAAAAAAAAAAAAGTTTACTAACTTCTTTTTCAATATCATTTGTTCAAATACAAATCGAATTTTAATCATGATCAAGATTTCTACTCTCGATTTATTAAGCATGATCGTCTGCGATATTTGCCTGCTGGTTATTTATCCCATAAATGTTTTGTTTTAATTTTCATTTGCGTTAACTTGCTTTGGGAACTAGCCTCCACAAGCTTTCATGGTCAGAGTTATTATAAATTATCTAGGAACTGGAAATTACATCATCTCCATCCATGGGAGCACATACAGTACAAACACTATGCTAGAGTTCAGCTCCTCTAGTTTTAATGATAACACTTTCCTGAAAGGCCTTTTGATTTTGTCTGGAATCTTATTCATGATAACACTGACAATTAAATATTTGCTCTCATTCTGGGAGTCACAAACGAGACTCCCGTGGTTCCTCCCGCTCCCAATCTTTGGAAAGTTTATTCTCCTTGTAATTCCTTGCTGCCTGCCCCTGGACTCTGATTATTCGTGAACTGTTTATTGAATATTTGCTGCCTGCCCTGACCTTATGCCTGTTTTTGGATTACAATTTGCCTCTATTGTTGTGTTTGCTGGTGATTGGCCCTGCCTGTATGACCACTATTTCAATAAAGCTGCAAATGGATCCTCACTCTGCTGACACCTCGTTACAGAAGACTTCGCCACCACACAATCCAGCAGCCCTGGTTCAGCTGTCCACAGATTTATCTGCTCAAGCTAACCAGCTCGCCATTCATCAACATCAGCTGGCGCATTTAACCTCGCTAACGGAGGAGCTCATTCAGACACTTCGGGATTTACACATGTCGCCTCTGCACCCAGTGCCCTCTCAACCAGACGTGAGTGAAAGTGACTCTCCACTGTCACTACAATCTGTTAACCCTCGACTGGCTTTTCCCAATACGTTTGATGGTAATCCAACTAAATGCAAGGGATTTCTACTGCAATGTTCCTTGTTTGTCAATCAGCAACCAGTGATGTACACCACTGATGTCAGCAAGATCTCCCTGGTATGCTCACTTCTCACTGGCAAGGCTTTGGTAAGGGTGACAGCTGTTTGGAGAGAGGATGGCTCAGCTTTCCCGTCCTTCGATATCTTCCTTTAACGCTTTCGGGAGATATTTGAGCATCTGGAGGGAGGTAAGGTTGCTGATGATCAATTACTCACATTATGTCAAGGCAAGAACACCGCCTCTGAATATGCACTGACCTTATGCACACTGGCAGCACAAACAGACTGGGTGGAGAGCACACTTAAACTCATCTTTCGCAAAGGACTCAGCCTGGAGCTTCAATCTGAACTGGCCTGCCAGGACGAGGAGAGATCACCAAATCAGTTAATTGAGTTGGCCATTCAGGTTGATAATCTGATTCATTCTCGTCGTCCTCCCAGAGCTATATCACCTGCACACAATATCCAATCCCCTCATCTCCAGCAGAACCCATGCAGCTTGCATATACACATCTGACTCCCGGGGAACGAGACCACAGCATACGACAACATCTCTGCCTTTACAGCGGGCCATCTGAGGGCTTCTTGTCCCACAAGACCACCTCCTTGTAGCCCCTCTACGGTGAGACCATGTATTCAGGCACATCACTCAAGTTCTTGCGAAAGAGTGCCCGTAGTACTGTCTATTGAGGGCAAGACCATAAAAACATCTGCCCTACTAGATTTCGGGGGGAGCGGGGAATTTTATGTCTCATGAGTTTGCTCAACAACATCAACTCCCTTTAATCTCTTGCACCTCTCATTTGGCAGTGGAAGCGCTAGATGGATGCCCTCTCTGTGCGGGGAGAGTCATGCACACCACCGTAGATCTGCAACTACAGACCGGGACTCTTCACACCGAGAAGGAAGCAGGGCCATCTCATGGAAGGAGGGTCGGATCATTCAATTGGATCCATCATGTCACGTCAGTTGGCTCACTGACAGGGTCCCAATCTCTGTTCAGACTGTTGCAGTTAAGGAAGAACCAGCTCTTCCTCCCACTCTTCCCACCGAATACACAGACCTAGCCGAGGCTTTCAGCAAATTCAGGGCATCGGAACTACCTCCTCACCGATTCAGTGATTGTGCCATAGAATTGTGCCATAGTTACCAGGCGCAGTACCCCCTAAGGGTCGAATTTCTTCTTTATCACAACCTGAATCCAAGGCTATGACCAAGTACATTGAGGAAGAACTTTCAAAGGGATTTATCAGACCATCCACATCACCTGCATCCGCTGGATTCTTTTTCGTCAAAAAGAAGGATGGCAGCTTGTGTCTCTGCATCGATTATCGCAGCCTTAACGACATCACAATCAAGTTCCGATACCCTCTGCCTCTGGTGCCACTTTGCTTAGAACAACTCCGCAAAGACAAGTATTTCACCAAACTAGACCTTTGCAATGCTTATAACCTCATTCGCATCAGGGAAGAAGATGAGTGGAAAACAGCCTTCTCTACCAGCACTGGGCACTATGAATACTTGGTTATGCCCTTTGGCCTTGCAAACAGTCCGTCCATTTTCCAATCCTTCATCAACGACATCTTTCGGGACATACTAGACCGTTGGGTGATTATTTACATTGATGATATTCTCATCTTCTCTAACACATATGAGGAGCACGTACAACATGTGAGAGTACTACAAACAACTCATTGAACACAAGCTGTATGACAAAGCAGAGAAGTGTGAGTTTCACCAAACCAAGACACCATTTCTAGGCTACGTCATCAGTAAGGAGGGAGTCGCCATGGATGAGAAACAGGTCAAAGCTGTTCTGGACTGGCCGCAACAAGGTACCTTAAAGGAATTACAAGGATTCTTGGGATTTGCGAACTTCTACCGATGCTTCATTAAAAACTTCATTTCGGTGGCTTCCCCTTTAAAGGGGTCATATGATGCTGCTAAAAAGAACATTATTTTGTGTATTTGGTGTAATGAAATGTGTTTATGCGGTTTAAAGTAAAAAAAAACACATTATTTTCCACATACTGTACATTATTGTTTCTCCTCTATGCCCCGCCTTTCTGAAACACGTCGATTTTTACAAAGCTCATTGGTCTGAAAAAGCGAGGTGTGCTCTTATTGGCCAGCCATCCAGTGCGTTGTGATTAACCGAATACCTCAAGCGTGAGACAGAAAAGTTACGTCCCTCACATACTGTTGATGCCCTGTCACGGCCAGAGCGAGAGACAAAAACATTAAAACCCATTACAAACACGGCATTTGTTGCATCCGCACACGTGGGGAAATAATACTGAGTAAATGACTGGTATTACTGTCTTTTACGCGTTGCCGTTGCATTGCATTGTATCGCAGGTACCTTAAAAGCCTGTCTGCATTTGTGATCAGAGAAATGACAAAGAACAAGTGCTACACTACACTGCCCAAAAAACTCGCATTTGAATCATCAGTGGCAAATCTTTTAAATATGAAAACGTACTTACGTGAGTCAGAATTTCCGGCATTTTAGTCTAACGTTACTCTTCCAGGATCAGTAAACAGTCCCTGCCATAAAATGTGCTGCCCACATCTGGATATTTGGGTTAAACTGTTCTGGAACAGGGTTGTAAATCCATAAATACCACCAATTACCATGTGGTCGATGTCTCTTTTGGCAGACCAAAACAAAGTGAAGGTGTCGCGCGCCAGTGTCGTCACAACGAAAAACACAGCGGCCTAGCGTGTGGGGAAGCCCCGGCTTAGGGTGCGCTGAGGCCGGGATAGAGTGAGGCGGGCCGGCAGGGGGTCGAGATCCGCTAGAGATCCAGACGAGAGGAGCGGCAACCACATGTGACGGTCCCGGGCTGGACTCCGCTTTGTCCATTGTGAAAGTTGATGTATTCCCTCAGCGACCAGCACAGATCAGCTTCAGGCATGACGAAGCAGATATCATCCACTTTTGGAAGACCAAACAAAGAAGTTTAGCTTTCACAACGAAACACACAGAGTCTTCACGACATGGCTGCAGCGGCAACAATACAGTGAGAATAAAAGTTACGCTTTCTTTCTTTGCGTGCACATTTGTGCGGTATTATGCTAATATTTCCACATTGTGATGTAGATATGTGGGGGGCATGTTAGAATGAGCCGTTTTAGTTAGGTGTGGCTGACTCTGAACTTTTATAAAAAAATATCTCTTTGGATTTAAGACTTTAATCTATGCAACTTTACAGATCTTCTTTATGAACCAAGAGATTGTAACACTCCAAAGAAAAAGGAAAAAATTAAATCGCATCATACGACCCCTTTCTTTAACATAGCATGACAAAGAAAATTCATCACATATCAAATGGTCAACGGCAGCTCTGCAAGCTTGCATGTTAGAATGAGCTGTTTTAGGTGGGTGTGGCTGACTCTTAACTTTTATATATAATATCTTTTTGGATTTGAGACTTTAGTTTTTGCAACTTTACAGATCTTCTTTATGCACCAAGAGTTTGTAACACTCCAAAGAGAAAGGAAAAATTTAAATCGCATCATATGACCCCTTTAACCTCCATGACAAAGAAATTCATCACATCTCAAATGGTCAACTGCAGCTCTGCAAGCTTTTGCAGAACTCAAATCCCAATTCCCATCCGCCCCCATCCTCCATCATCCTGACCCGGAACTCATGTTCATAGTGGACGTGGATGCCTCAAATACTGGTATTGGAGCCATTCTCTCACAATGGCATGGCTCACCACCCAAGCTCTTTCCCTGTGTCTATTATTCCTGCAAACTCCATTCAGCCGAGCAGAACTACGATGTCGTAAACCGAGAATTGCTGGCCATGAAACTAGCTTTAGAGGAGTGGCGCCACTGGTTAGAGGGTTCCAAACATCCTTTTGTTATTCTGACTGACCATAAGAATTTGGAATACTTACGATCTGCCAAAAGACTGAAGCCCAGACAGGCAAAGTGGGCACTCTTTTTCACCAGATTTGATTTCACTGTTACTTATCATCTTGGTTCAAAGAACACTAAAGCAGATGCCTTGTCACACCAACACGACTGTTCAAGTCCCGTTTAAACCGAGGAGACCCTTCTACTAAAGTAAGTAATTGTGGCCTCTGTTCAGTGGGACATTATGACAGAACTTGCGCAAGCCAACTCACAGGAACCCCTTCCCTGCTGAATGCCCACCCAACAGAACTTTCATGCCTCAGGACCTCCGCAAGAAGGTAATACAGCATGTTCACTCCTCGCTCAGCTCCGGTCATCCTGGAATTACTGCAACCTTGCACCTTCTCCAGAACAGCTTCTGGTGGCCAACCATGTGGGCAGACACAATAGACTTCATTCGTGAATGCACCATTTGTAACACAAGCAAGCCTCCCAGACAATTGACATCTGGCTTACTGCAGCCATTGCCAGTTCCTCACCAACAATGGTCCCACCTGGCCATAGACTTTATTACTGATCTACCCAAACCCAATGGTAATACCACAATACTCACCATTGTAGATCGCTTCTCCAAGGCCTGTCATGTCATTCCACTCCACAAGTTACCCACAGCTTTTGAAACAGCTGAACTCTTGTGCAACTTTGTGTTTCGCATCTATGGTCTTCCGGAGGACATCGCGTAGGATTGAGGCCCTCAGTTCACATCTAGAGTATGGTCAGCCTTCTTCCAGCAACTCAATATTAACATTAGCCTTACCTCAGGATATTACCCTCAATCCAATGGTCAAACAGCACATCTCAATCAGAAGATCACCCGTTTCCTCTGATACTACTGCCATCAAAACCAAGCAGACTGGAGTCGATACCTCATGTGAGCAGAATATCCACAGAATTCATTTCAAAAGCCTTCCACTGGACTAACTCCTTTTCAATGCGTAATGGGCTTTCAACCCCCTCTATTCCCATGGTCAGGGAAACCCACCGAGGTACCCTCCGTCAACGAGTGGCTCCAGAGAAGGGAAGACATTTGGAATCAGGCTCACATTCACTTATTACATGCCGTCAGGAGGCAAAAGTTTCAAGCTGACCATCACTGACGCCCCAATCTACCCCAGGTCATTGGGTTTGGCTATCCACCTGAGGCCTCAGACATCCATGCAAGAAGCTCAGTCCCAGGCACGTGGGTCCCTTCCAAATTGTTAGACAAATTACACCAGTTTCTTATCGTTTGGCATTGCTCTCTAATTATCGTATCTCCCCTACTTTTTATGTTTCGTTTCTTAAACCTACTGGTGGTACGAGGGCGGAGGAGGAGGAGGAGCAGACCAGTGGCCAGGGCACCCACCCATCCTGGTGGACTGCAAGGAGGTGTGCCAGGTTTGTGATCTACTTGATTCCAGGTGCCGGAGAACCATAGGATGCATCCGGATAAACCGGCCCCTCTGCCTCGTGGAAGACCCTGGCGTCATTTGCCTCCTCACGTCAGGAGCCGCTCACAGGGGGAGGCTCTGTCACAAACAAGACTCCCGCTGTTCCTCCCGCTTGCCACCAGAGGGATCTCTCTCCCAAATATTAAAACCCTGTTTGGACTACAATTTCCACTCAGGTACCTGGCACTGATTACTCTCAAACCTGAACCTCATCTGTGGACTATTTAAGCTGCTCTTAGACACTTCCTCTTCACAAAGTCTTGTTTTGCCGTGTTTGTCTGCCCGTGGATTATCTTTGGACTGATTATTCTCCTTGTGATTCCTTGCTGCCTGCCCCTGGACTCTGATTACTTGTGAACTGTTTATTGAATATTTGCTGCCTGTCCTGACCTTATGCCTGTTTTTAGATTACGATTTGCCCAGCCTCTATTGTTGTGTTTGCCCCTGCCTGTACGACCATGATTTCAATAAAGCTGCAAATGGATTCTCACTCTGCTGATGCCTCGTTACACTGGGGTTTCTATTCTGGTACATTCAGATCACTGTAACACCTGACACGCCCTCAATAATGATGGCAATGCAATGCCACACAGTTTGAGACTCAGAATGAGAGTTTTACCTCATCACAGATGTGAAGAGCGAATATCAGTGTTAAGAAACCAGTGGATGGATATAAGCCATGCCCTTCTGTCCAGTTATCATAGACGTATCTTATGAATTCTGGGTGGAGGATCATCACCTAAAAACAATGACAGAAATAAATCAGGACATTTATGAAACATGCATTTCTAATATCATGTTTTGAGTCTACAATATCAAGATTTCAATTAGGTAGTATTAGTAAACCATTCAAATCAAAACAAATTAACATTTGTTGTTTGACTGATTGATTGCTTGATTTCATGTTTGAAACATGATGTTCATGTTTGATTTCAAGTTTGTGTTGTTCACCTTGTCCTTATTTGCTTTGATTGTAGATGGCACTTTTGTGTATGTTGAATGAATGAATGAATGAGCCCTTTATTGTCACTGATCACAGGTACCAGCGAAATTAGCCATCCACCTGTCCATACATACAATATGACAAGGGGGGTAGACAGGACAGGAGGACAGGGAATTTTTTAGAAGAAATACAGCATAACATGAGGGAGGGGAGGAGATAAAAAAACAGACCCCAGACTATGCTCCTATGGGGCGGAGGAGGAGGAGGAGCAGACCAGTGGCCAGGGCACCCACCCATCCTGGTGGACTGCAAGGAGGTGTGCCAGGTTTGTGATCTACTTGATTCCAGGTGCCGGAGAACCATAGGATGCATCCGGATAAACTGGCCCCTCTGCCTCGTGGAAGACCCTGGCGTCATTTGCCTCCTCACGTCAGGAGCCGCTCACAGGGGGAGGCTCTGTCACAAACAAGACTCCCGCTGTTCCTCCCGCTTGCCACCAGAGGGATCTCTCTCCCAAATATTAAAACCCTGTTTGGACTACAATTTCCACTCAGGTACCTGGCACTGATTACTCTCAAACCTGAACCTCATCTGTGGACTATTTAAGCTGCTATGCAGCCATTCTCGGCACTGATCGCAGACCCGCTTGTCAGACTGGCGGAACAAAGCGGCGAAGGCGAGGGATGTGGGGAGGGTTGGTAAATGTCAGGAGTTGGGGGAAGGAACACAAGAGCGTCTCACTGCAGTGCTCTCTCGGGGGAGTAGTTGTCCCAACAGTGGCCTTGGCTGAGGCCAGTGCTGGTTGAGGGGAGCCGAAAGCAGATAAGATTGTGATTGTTTGGTCTTGGGGCAAGTAGCCGCATTCCAGTTTACACGACTACTCTGTTTGTCCATTCTGGTCTCCGAATCGATCCATTTGCCTTTGCAAAGCAGTGAGCTTCTCCGTGATGTTATCCATTTTGCGGTTAATAGTTCCCGTCTCAGTGCTGACCGCTCTGCCCACTGCTTCAATCATGACGGGCAGCCTTGTGAGGCTTTGGTCCGGTTTCTGAATTTCTCGATAAACCAGGGCAATGCCTAATCCAATCAGCATAAGACCTGTTATCATGGTTCCGAATAGGTAGATAACTTCAATGTCCTCCACGGAAAGAGCCGCTAGACACACGACCCGCCACCTTTCCCACGCATCCATCGTGTAGCCAGCTGCAAACGTTTCGGCAGGGCAGTCAGGTTCCCCCGAACCCAAGCTTCTTGTCGAGAAGATGGTGTCAATTGCGTTGAAAGACCAGTTGATCAAATCCATGATTTATTAGATATTTCTTTTTTAAGTCTGGAGAGCAGTGCGGAGAGAGTCTCTCAAAATTAGGACAGTGGACAAGACGAGAGGAGCAAAAAAGCAGGGAAGGTAATGGGGAGGAGAGGGAGAGGAAATGCGACCGCCTTCGCTGAGAGCCAAAGAAGAAGCTGTAACAGAATAAGTTATCAACAGACAAAAGCTGTGTGAACAGAAAGTTGCATAATCATTTCCGAAAAATGCTATCCTTCCTTCAAAGTGTGCATAGCATTCGTTAAAATTGGCTCTAAGCCAAAATGTTTTTGCAGACTGTGTTTTTTAACCTTTAACAACAACACTCGTAGACATAACTGACATAGAACACATTTACATTTAGCAAAATTTTATTCAAAGTAACTTACACATGAGGCATGTCACAAACAAATAAGGCACATCATAACAATTCCCAACATTTACACATTAACTTAATTTTATGTATTTTCCATTACTTAAACACAACCATAGTCATAGTTGTGTTTAACAATATGTGAGTCAAATATGACCACATAAAACTGAGTTTCAGTTAATAAAACCTTTTGTTTAATTGACATAATATATGGATAAATCTGCTGATTTGTTTGTATTTGAGTTAACTTCCATAGCAGATTTAAAGGTTATTTCATGGAGGTTGCAACTGGCAGATACAGATAATAATTAAACATTCAATAACATTTAGCTTATGAAAAGGTCATACAGTTCTGTACAATATATTAACTCTGTACGAGGTTCTTTAGTTGCATTTAAAATAAAAAAAGTTTTCTTGAGTCCATCATACAAAACAAGTATTTAAAAATTTGCCCTGATTAAAGGCAATGTTTCATGATATTAAAAAAGAGCAGACCAAAAACGCACTCTGTTACAAACGTAACCTCGGTTCCCTGAGATACGGGAACGAGTACTGCGTCTTTGCTAGACGCTATGGGAAAAAGTAATTTTTTCTCCTGAACTGAAGCCTTTTTCAATCATGCAGTGAAACTGCATGGCCATTGGTTTGTGCAGTATGTTTTATAAACGAATCATTGGCTCGGCAGCCGTGCTGCACAAACCTATGGCAGCGAAGCCCGCCAAGGCCCGCCAGAATGGGCGGAGTCATCTGGCTATATAAGCGGCCGCTTCGCCATAGGATTCAGGTTACTTCGACTGAAGCGACGACTGAGTTGTGCAGCTGCATGGCACGTCTAGCAATGCAGTACTCGTTCCTGTATCTCAGGGAACCGAGGTTACGTTTGTAACCGAGTACGTTCCCTTTCAATACTACACTTGTACTGCGTCTTTACTAGACACTATGGGAACAGTACAATCACGCCGTGCCATAGCAGAGGAACGACAATGATAATTCTTGTGTTAAGCACCTCAGGGCCCAAGAAAACAAGAACAATAAATTCCTCCAGGCTTAACAGGCTAGCCTCATTAAGACCTCATCCAGCTGAGTGATTGTTCAAGAAGACTTGGGGGCCGAGAGTGCACAAGTAAGCTCTCTGATAGGTCTGGGCATATTACATCCAAAATGTACTCAGAGCGAACTGCGCGCCAGTTAAGCAGAAAGAACCCTTGCCTGCAAGGCAGGGACATCCAGGTTATAGAACCTAGCAAAAGGGGACAGCGAGGCCCAGCCAGCCGCTGCACAAATTTCTGCAATGGAAAATCCGCTAGACCACGCCCACGAAGAGGCGATGCCTCTAGTTGAGTGGGCTCGTACTCCAACGGGGCATTGTAGGCCCAAAGAAGAGTAGGCTAGCAAAATAGCGGCAATTATTCACTTAGAAAGTCTTTGCTTCGTGACCGGGTGTCTTTTAGCGTGGCCACCGAAGCAAACAAAGAGTTGTTCCGACTGCCTAAACTGGGCGGAATGCTCGATGTAGACCTTCAGAGCCTAATGGGGGGCAGAGAAAATTAAACTCCTGGTCCTCCTCTGAGGGAGGAAGCGCAGAGAGGTTGATAACCTGTGCTCTGAATGGAGTCGAGAGCACCTTAGGTACATAGCCATGCCTTGGTTTCAGGATGACCTTGGAGTCGCCAGGCCCGAACTCCAGGCAATTAGTGCTTATAGAAAGTGCCTGCAAGTCCCCCACTCGCTTGAACGATGCTAGTGCTAGTAGCAGAGCGGTTTTAAATGACAGGGACCGAAGGTCAACAGACTGTAGTGCCTTGAAGGGAGGGCCCTTCAAAACCCTCAGAACAGTGGGCAGGTCCCACGTAGGCACAGTGAGAAGCCGGGGTGGATTTAGCCCCCTGGCTTCCCTCAGAAAACGAACAACAAGGTTGTTCCTGCCGACCGATTGGCCCGCTATAGGGGCATAAGAAGTCGCTATGTCCGCCACATAGACCTTGAGCGCGGATTCGGCGTGGGATTTCCCCAAGCAGGAAACTGGCCGTCATCGGCGTGCAAGGGAGCCCTGCACGTACCACAGTAACGGCACGGCATTTAAAACAATGCCGTAGAAATTTGCTCTTAGAAATTTGCTCTTTATTATCTCGCCTGCTGCACGTCACTGAAGGCGGTGAAAGGTGCTGAATCAGCCGGGCAGAGTCGTTCCACTGTGAGGCGTGTCCACAACGAGCAGTCTCTTCAGTCCTCGAGTCAAAGACGTCGTCATCGCTGAAGGAGAAGAAATCTGAATCTTATGGCGAAGTGGCCGCTTATATAGCCAGATGACTCTGCCCATTTTGGTTGGCTTCGCTGCCATAGGTTTGTGCATCACCGCTGCCGAGTCATTGGTTCTTTTTTAAACATCTCACGAACCATAGCCCATGCAGTTTCACTGCGTGATTGAAAAAAGTCTTCAGTTCAGAAAATGACTTTTTCCCATAGCGTCTAGCAAAGACGCAGTACGAGTGTAGTATCGAAAGGGAACTTCTTTAACAGTGCATCGTTCACAAATGTATGTTTAATTCTTACTGTGTGATGTTTTTAGTGGTGAAGGCACTGATGAGCCACTGAATGTCCAATATCTTAAAGGGAAAAAGCACCAGATGGGTGGAGTTGTCCAAGTCCATGGCGCTCTCAGGATACACAATCCGGTGAGTCATCTTTGACCCCACATCCTTCTCATAACCTTCTGTCGGGCCTTTATTTATCCTGAGAGAAAAACACTAAGGCGATATCATGCACACTAAGTGTGCATGATATTTTAATGAAAAGCCTTTAAGGCATCTTTTGAAATCACAAATCTGGAATCACCTGATCTAATGTGATCTCATGACTCAAGGAATTCAACCACAGCCTCAGTTGATAAATGCACAACATATCCATTCCATAAAACACTGATGCTTCATTATTCTCTAAACTCTCGTTAACTTAAAGAGTGAAAGACAACCTTACAAGTAACTAAATACATGCCAATATAATCCCATTTACTACCTCATGACAAAGTCATGGAAATCTATGAGAGGACCATAATTGGATCCCAGCAGGTTCCCAGAGTTTCCCACCACAGCACAGGTTCTGCAGCGATCTGGACCGGCATCTGAGTAGTGCTTTTTATCAGGGAAGAGAGGAAACAATTGATCCACCACCTCTGTGTAGTTGCCGGCATTTGGTACAATTTGTAACTCCTGTATGACAATATTAATTCATTTAGCATCAGAATTAAATATAATATCCACTCTCGTAAAAGTGTTTATAGTAGTGAACCATTTCAAGAGGTAATTATAAAAATAAAATGAATTATTATGAATGAAGAATAGAGACTAGAGCTAGTTGTCAAAAGGTCTTTATCTCCGTAACTATGAGGTTTTTAGTGAAAGTCATTTCACATGCTTGTGTTCTCTACCAGCGTTTTTCTATGTTGGCATTAAACATCTGGTTTAACATTACAATCTGGTTAATTGTATGCCTGAAATCTGTATGTTTTTATTTATATATATATATATATATTCTCTCTCTCTATATATATACTGTATATATATATAAAACCGGGGCCAGTCTCCATCAATATGTATGATTTAATAAAGATTCAAATAAAAATATCAAAGATTTTGGAACAGACTTTGTTTAAAGAAAATTCTGCAGTGATGCATTAAATTGATTCTTCGTTCAAAAACATTAAACAAATTTTACCACTCCAAAGCCAAGAAACTAAATAAAGTAAGGGCTGTATATTGATTTTGCAGTAATGCTTCTTACCTTCCACCACCTGGAGACGTTTGTACTCAATACACTGTTGGTGCTGTTGAGCAGAATTGGTACATTGGGGTCGTATCGCTCATTGAACCAGTTACTATTTCCTCTGTCTGCCACACAGATATGGCAAGCACATGGAGATCTCTCAGATACAAAACCATAAGAACCGTAGGTGAAAACCAACATGTAGTTTTGAAAGTACAGAAGTAACAAGATGGTAGTGGAGCTCAGGAGTGCAGTCATGTAGCGCTGATGTCTCAGCTGTAAAACCACCATCTTGGTTAGTTATGTTGGAGGTTTTGTTGCTTTAAACTGAAATATTATAGACCTATATAGGAAAAGAGAGTGGTTTATGTTGGGATGCTGAAGAGACATTATATAGTAACAGCTATGAATTCAATGTGTATCACTGCAAATGTATTATATAATACTGTGACTTTGCAATTCAGCACAGAATCTCATTGCTTAAAGGGATAGCCCATCCATGTATGTAAACTGAACAAAATGTAGAGACTGAAGGATGGCACAGCAGTTAGTTTAAAAAGGGAGTTTTAAAGTTAGTTTAGTATTAAAGATAATATTTGGTAACCAATTAGTTTATGGAAGTCCCTTTGACTTCCATAGGCAAACAAACTATGGAAGTCAATGGAACCTGAAACTGTTTGGTTACCAGCAATCTTCAAAATATCGTCTTTTGTTTTGCACAGAAGAAAGAAAGTCACACAGGTCTGGAAAGACATGAGATGAGTAAATGATGACAACAATTTTATTTTTGGGTGGACTGTCCCTTTAAGCAAAACTAACTGAAGTGATGTTCTTCACTTTCTATATTTTATTCAGTTTGCATAAAGGTAAACAGATGCTGGTCATATATCCCTAATTTAAAACAAACCATTTCATTTATTAAATTGATTGCATTGTAATCTATGATTCTATATTGTTGCTAGGATGGTTAAATAGTTGTTTTTTTATTTTAAAGGGGTCATATGATGCTTTCTTTAAAGATCATTATTTTGTGTATTTAACAGAATATGTTGACATGCTTTAAATGTTAAAAAAACACATTATTTTTTCAAATACTGTACATTATTGTAGGTTCCTCTATGCCCCGCCTCTCTCAAATGTTTAGTTTTCTACAAAGTCCCTCCTTCCACAAGCGCAGTCTGCTCTGATTGGCCAAGCATAGACCCCGTGCATTGTGATTGGCTGAACACCGCAAGCACTCGTCGAAATGTAACGCCCCTTACCATAATCGCAAGCTTCATCTTTCCAAATAAATGTAAAGACAGAGCCCGAAAGTGGAACAGAGTCGGTGACAGACACTGTGATGAAGCTGGTATGTGTTTGCAGTATACAACCCACGGTTAAGACAGCTGACTCCACTGTAACGTGTCTCGCTCTCTCTCTCTCCTCACTTCTCCTTCTCTCTCCCTCGGCATCTCATTGCTCACACACACACACACACAAGACACACACAACCACACACAACACCACACAAATGTGCAAAACTACCGCATTTGAACAGTCAATACAAACAGTTAGCTGATTTGCAGAAGCGCTCAAATATTGTCATAGCAAAGTCAAATATGGCGGCAATTCTATGCCATTAATAACCGAGCGTACCACTGATGCTGGCGCTCGCGGTAAAGCAATTCCGCGAGAGGAAAACAGATTTACACGCGAGGAAACGGGAGCCCGCGAGCTCATTTCAAACCCTCGCGCGCGTGACGTTCTCTGCGCGCAATACAAGCCCTCGCGCGCGTATGATCATTCCCCACATCCTGGCGCTCGATCTTCCCTCACCTGCTCGCGCGAACAATTTTATTTTTGTCAGTCGTGGGGCGGAGCTTGCTGTTTTAAATGTAACCTCAAATGTCATTGGTTATTCCTCTTTTCCGTAAGTCATTTTGGACTCCGTATCCACCTTTTTCTTCAACGCGAAAGTAAGCCTATGGTGACTTCCGGTTCATTCTCCGCTATCAGGTAAATAACTCGGAGAATAACAACGGCAATGAAACGGTAAAACTGGTTGCACTACACCAGTGTGTTTCATCATATTGCAGATAATACATTAAATAATATGATAAGACACACCCACCTTTCAATATCAAGCAGACAAACGACTGTTTTGTTGTTCATCTAAAAAGTAGCTTGACGAGTGGATGCAGATGAATGACCGGAAGCCGACCCATAAATTTACAAGGCCGCGCCCAGTTTTACGACAATAAAAATGTGGATAAGATGATTTATAATTCTCCTTGACTTAAGACATGGCACAGTGGACAGATACAGGGGGTAGCATTTCATTTGCTTGTTTATTTCATTTATTTTGTACTTTAAATTTAATATAATTTTAATGCTTGTTTCATAGAGTAGATCTTTTTTTCAGTACTTTATTAATAGGAATTCTTCGGTTTTTACTAAATTATTGCAGGTCCTTCGATGATGAAGAGATACACATATGAACCCTTTTTAAAGACTGTAATGATGCCCCCGCCAACGCACACACCACACACACACACACAGCGACACCAGGCTAAAAGGCTATAGTAATGACAGTAAAGTTTTCAAAATGTTTTATCTTTAATCTTGTAAATAGATACATCGTAATATTTGAAGGTTTGTTTAGTCTGTGTTCCTATAAAACAGGTTTCACCATGTATGCATTTGATTTACAGTGTTACTAGTCATCTGCTATCAAAATCAGTCCATTCACGATGATGAATATGAAAATGTATTTCCTGTTTATTGAAAAGAAGCTTGTAATACATTCAGTGCCAATGTATTTATTTGTGTTCTTTTTGTTGCATTATTCTTTTTTCCTTTGTATTTGCAGGTTGTGTACTTGAATGCAGCAAATAACAACCGCCCAGTTCAGGAAAGTAAAAGCATTTGAATTTTATTTCTGGAACTTTTCTGGTTCATGTTTTCTTCAAAAGGCACTGACCAAGGAAGTTTCATATGCGGTAAAAGTGTCTATAATTAAAGGTAGAGTACAGTTGTCTGAAATTTCATTTAGGCCTAAATTTAGTAACTTAAGTAATCTGTAGGTAGCTTTTCAATGTCACTTTTAAGTTAAAAATATCTTCGTTTATTAATAAATAACTGATCTGTTTTTAAACATAAATTTATTAAAATTTTTACTGTTTCTATAGGATTGAATGCATTTGGTGTGATGTCAGAATCATGGTGACCAACAAGTAGACATGCTGCACTCGCTGGAAGCATAACGATTGCTTGACATATCAGTGGTCGAGATCCTTTTCAGTGTGCACTTCACTTTTCTCCCAAGAGTTCAGGCAGACTTGGACACATTTCTAGAAACCTCCACTCTCCTCCGAAGGCAATCGAAGTTCAGAGCATCTGTGGCGCATTGGACTGATACACACAAAATGTATCAATCCGAGAGATATGAGGTATGGAGAATCTGCTTTCTTTAATCTGTCACCACACTGCTGTTTATGCATTAGTCTAAGTGGATTTTTAACGATGTATTTAACTGCTAAATCATTAGGACATTGAAGAGCCAGATCTAGATGGTGACATAGCAGTTTCTTACGATGCCTGTGAAGATTTCATAGCTATTCAAGAATTTGAATCACTTTTGAGTTCGGATGGGTTGAGGGCACTCAAACACCTTCTGAATTAAACTGGTCCTAATATCCCTGTTAAAGAACTGTATTTGCTTTGTCAGTTTTTTTTTTCAACAAATATGGGGTAAATACATTAAAAAAAATCACTGCTATGTCCCAGTCTAGATATGGCTCGTTGATAGTCCTGAAGATTTAGCAGTTAAATACATCATTAAAATCTACTTAGATTAATTCATAAACAGCAGTGTGGTGACAGGGTAAGTAAAGCAGGGTCACCATACCTCATCTCTTTACCTTTAATTAAGGACACTTTTCCCCTTGTTCAGTGCCTCTTGAAGAAAACATGAACCTGGCAATCTGTGAATCCTCCACTCCTTGGTCTACCTTGACCCTGTTTTAAAGAAAAAAAAATACAATACATTTCCAGAAATAAAATTCAAATGCTTTTACTTTCCTGAACTGGGCGGTTGTTATTTGCTGCATTCAAGTACACAACCTGCAAATACAAAGGAAAAAAGAATAATGCAACAAAAAGAACACAAATAAATACATTGGAACTGATTGTATTACAAGCTTCTTTTCCATAAACAGGAATCAATTTTCATATACATCGTGAATGGACTGATTTTGATAGCAGATGACTAGTAACACTGTAAATCAAATGCATACATGGTGAAACCTGTGTTTTATAGGAACACAGACTAAACAAACCTTCAAATATTACGATGTATCTATTTACAAGATTAAAGATAAAACATTTTGAAAACTTTACTGTCATTCCTATAGCTTTAGCCTGTGTGTGTGTGTGTGTGTGTGTGCGTGCATCATTACAGTCTTTAAAAAGGGTTCATATGTGTATCTCTTATCATCAGAAGACTGCAATAATTAGTAAACCGAAGACTTCCTATTAATAAAGTATCTGAAAAAGATCTACTCTATGAACAATGCATTAAATTACATTAAATAAAGACAAAATAAATGAATAAAACAAGCAAATGAAATGATAACTCACATGTATCTGGTCCACTGGTGCCATGTCTTAAGTCAAGAGAATTATAAATCATCTTATAACAGGCGTCCAAAACTGACTTCCGGAAAAGAGGAATAACCAATGACATTTGAGGTTACAATTAAAACAGCAAGCTCCGCCCCACGACTGACAAAAATAAAAGTGTTCGCGCAAGCAGGTGAGGGAAAATCGAGCGTGAGGATGTGGGGAATGATCATGCGCGCGCGAGGGCTTGTATTGCGCATGGACTATGGAAGGCCATAAGGGCCAAAAACACGTGAATTTTGCGTCAACAACGCGTTAAACACGTGTATTTCACCCGTAAACACGTGTATTTAACGTGTTTAAAAAAAATCTGGCCTTCCATAGAGGACGTCACGCGCGCGTGAGGGTTTGAAATGAGCTCGCGGGCTCCCGTTTCCTCGCGTGTAAATCTGTTTTCCTCTCGCGGAATTGCTTTACCGCGAGCGCCAGCATCAGTGGTACGCTCGGTTATTAATGGCATAGAATTGCCGCCATACTTTTCTCCGTCATTGTTCCTGTTCAAAGTGCTAAATTTGTTTTCACAAATGAATATCCTGGTCGCCAGTGTTACATCTCTGCCTTAATTGAATTAAACACACCAACACGCTTTTACACTTCCACTCCAGTGCCCTCTCACTTGTTTACTGAAGATTCCAACACGTCAACTTCTTTACAGGTAACAGCCACACTAGTGACCAACACTGGAAACAACCCCAGTAATTCCAATACATAACAGCTATAATCAATTCAGAATTTAAATAAAAGTTTTGCTTTACTGCTGCTAACAGGACCAACAGCTACATACCCTGTACATGCAGCACAGTTTCAGGAGTGACTGAAAAAGAACGAGTGAGATACAGGAAAGTCGGTAATGTAAGCTACTGTTTTAGGCATGATGCATTTATATATATATATATATATAATATATATATAATTATATATATATATTAGCGCTTTCATTTGAATGCTGCACACCCAACGCGCTTTACAATCATGAGAGGATCTCTCTTCAACCACCACGCTATTACAAAAGAAAGTTATAATCACAGCATGTTGGACATGATCCTTATGTTATAAAGAGGAGCGATTTTTAAACTAAATTGAAATACTTGCCTGCCATTAAGGCGATGGATATAGGCTAAGCAACTAACCCTGATTGTAAACAAGCTATTTCGAAAGTGAATCCTGTATTTATATGGGGGATGCGGGATATATGTCACTCCTGAAACTTTGCTACATGTACAGGGTATGTGGCTGTTGGTCATGTTAGCAGCACGTAAAACAACTTTTATTCAAATTCTGAATCGCTTATAGCTTAGAAAGCGAGCAAATAGCGCTTTCATCTAATGTTAATCACTAAAAAGCTGTCACTCACTTCAATTTATCGCAATCTCACGATTCCGTGAACTGCAAACAATATCTTATTTACATCGTGTCTATGTGTGGCGTTTAGCATTCAGTGAATTCTGACCGTGTCACCCTGTATCTATTTATATATTCATATATTATTATATCGTATATTAATCATTTGCACACACGAGCATTATCCAGCTCCGCTCCTCCCGACCGCAGACGCAGGTTTACAAGCCACTTTTTCCAGAGATTTTCAGTCAAATTCTTGAATTTTCCCCCCTTATGAACAACACATTTTCGTACACGATAAAAGCTTCTTGTGTTGTTCTCTGGGTTTCCGATTTGAGCGATCCAACACCAACCACCCCCCCCCAAAAACACTGCCATTTTGAGTTTCTGCTAGTGATTTCTATGGAGAAAAATCACTTCCTGCCCTCCAGCTGCATTGCGCGCGTCATCAGAATCACGTGATTGCAAACAACCTATTGCAGCAACAAACGAATCTCATTGCTTTAAGGACGCCTCCATGTATGTAAAACTGAACAAACTGGTAAAACTGAAGGATGGCACAGCATTAGTTTAGTTTTAAATAAGGACAGGGGCGGGGCTGAGAGCCGTGGGAACAGAGCGAGGCCGGTGGAGTAATTGCTAATGCGCGACACCTTCGCCACTCACTGGTCTCGAGTCTCACGGAGGAGCTCCAGAAGGATACAAAGGAGGAGTGACGACAGGGAAAGACGAGAGAGGACCAGGCCTGGATTTTATTTTGTGTGTTGGTTTCGTTTGTGCGCGGCAGTCGTCCGCGAGGGGCTGTCGCGCTATTTTTTGTGTTTATTTTATTATTAAAGTTTTCGCCGGTTCCCGCCTCCTTCTTCCCGACTACAAACTACGTTACATTGGTGCCGAAACCCAGGAGAAAGGAGGGACACGCTGTCAGACAGCCCTCGCCGCTGGGTGATTCCGCTTTGCCATCGTAGCAGCTGAGCATCTGCCGACCATGGACGCTCGGCGGCGGTGGGCGGATTGAGTTGCCGGTGCGTACGACCTCGCTGCCGGGCCCGCCTGGGATGTGGGGCGCTGCCGTCCGGAAGGGAGCGAGGAGTCCCCCGTCTCACCGTCGCCTGAGGCCGGAGCCTGCTGCCGTCCGCCTTGATGGGGAGGAGCAGGGAACGGGGGAATTCTTGCCGGCTGCCCGAACGCGGAGGAGCCTTCGCCGTCCACTGGGCGGCGGAGGAGTGTCAGGCCGTCCACCGAGGGCTATCCAGCGCCGCCGCCAGGCATCACGAAAGAGTTTACCCAGGTGGTGGAGGGCCGAGTGGCAGTGTGTCTGGGAACTGGAACAAGAATTTTTTTTTCCTCTCTCCCCTCTCTCGTCTCTGTCTCTCCTCATCCTTCCGTCTCCTTTTCTCTCGCCTCGTCTGTCTGTCCTTACCCCCAGGTACGCCGCGGCCGCCGTGATCGGCTCCCCCGGACGGGGGGGGGGAGTAGAGCGCAGTCTTGGGTGTACCCCCCGGCCTGCGAGGGGCGGTGGGGTTATGTGACGAGAGGGGCGGGGCCGAGAGCCGTGGGAACAGAGCGAGGCCGGTGGAGTAATTGCGAACGCGCGACACCTGCACCACTCACCAGTCTAACGGTCCTCACTCACGGAGGAGCTCCGGAAGGATAAAAAGGAGGAGTGACGACAGGGAAAGCCGAAGAGGACCAGGCCTGGATTTTATTTTGTGTTTTGGTTTTGTTTGTGCGCGGCAGTCGTGCTATTTTTTGTTTATTTTATTATTAAAGTTTTGTTTGAGTGTTCGCCGGTTCCCGCCTCCTTCTTCCCGACTACAAACTACGTTACAATAATATTTGGTAACCAATTAGCTTATGGAAGTCCCTTTGACTTCCATAGGCAAACAAACTATGGAAGTCAATGGAACCTGAAACTGTTTGGTTACCAGCAATCTTCAAAATATCGTCTTTTGTTTTGCACAGAAGAAAGAAAGTCACACAGGTCTGGAAAGACATGAGATGAGTAAATGATGACAACAATTAAATTTTTGGGTGGACTGTCCCTTTAAGCAAAACTAACTGAAGTGATGTTCTTCACTTTCTATATTTTATTCAGTTTGCAAGTTTTCAAGGTAAACAGATGCTGGTCATATATCCCTAATTTAAAACAAACTATTTCATATATTAAATTGATTGTATTGTATATTGATTGTATGTTGTTGTAGATGGTGAATATGTGTGAATTTTTTTTTTTAAGTTACTCATAAAACTAATTCCCTCATAAAACTCCTCAGCAGCCCACAGAAACGGACTTACCTGCTATGGAAGAATCCTTGTATATTTCATAGACTCCACAACATACTGGCGCGGTGTCAAAGCTTGGTTTATTAGAACAAGTAATGAGTCTGCTGATGGGACTGGAGTAACGTAACCTGTATTTTATTTACGGTTTAGCAGTAAGGAGGGGTTTATGCGACTCCCCTCCTCTGGTAACGCCGGTTACCTGCTGCTGGTCTCGTGGGGTTTCATTACGGCACATGCATCATCCTTCCTGAAAACGATCATTTCTAGAGGGATCTTCCTGATCAATTGTGCAGTTGAGTTAGGGCTGACTCATACATAATGCCATTGTTTTTCTGTGTAAACGCGCTGGACTGACGTGACTAAAAGTTGCGTGCGCGTCCTTTGTAGCTTCGCGCGAATGCGACGTTCTAAAAATGCGTTGCTCAATTTAAAAGAGACACCTCTAAGGTGTTTTTTTTCCCGTTCAACTGGCCTGCGTTCTGTGTGAACGGCCCCTTATTATTGTTGCAATGCAGTGCTCAAGTTAAAAGAAGTTCAACTTTTAAAAAACGCGCCTCTAATGTGTTTTTTTCCCGTTCAACTGGCCTGCGTTCTGTGTGAACGGCCCCTTATTATTGTTGCAATGCAGTGCTCAAGTTAAAAGAAGTTCAACTTTTAAAAAACGCGCCTCTAAGGTGTTTTCTTTTCGTTCAACTGGTGTGAACGGCCCCTTATTATTGTTGCATTGATGGACATTCAAACCGCGAGTGCTGAGCAGTTGAGAATCCAATGAAAAGCGTTTCAGTTCGCCACAGAATTGTTTTACAAACTGCATATCCTTGCAGTAGGCTATGTCTCCCTGATTGAAGTGCTTGAAACACGTATGACTTTTTTATCAGCACGAGGAAGAAGACAATAATTTTTGCCATTCACGAACAAGACATTCATATTGGTATTGAATATTATCAATAGGCTATAGTCATATATTGTATTAAATATTAGTAGCCTGTGGTTGCTATGGTCTACAAACTGTTAAAATGTTGAATCCTCTCATTATAACCAACAAAGTTCAGGCACAATATAAACGAGAGATGCATTCTGCAGTTAATTATCATTATAATTGAGCATACTGTATAATCAGACTTTAAAACCTCCATTATCAGTCAAGTTGAACCTGCTTGAAGTGATTGATTTTTAATTATAAATTTAAAACAATTTATTACAATTAATACAGTGACATGAATGAAACATTCATTATCCCAGAGTTTATATTGATGTACTAAAATACCTAAAACTAAAATACATTTATAGATAAATTAAATGTACAAAAAATACTGAAAAAATAAATAGACATAGGCTATAAATGTACAACTAACAAAAAAGGACAAAACAAACAAAAAAGAAATTACTAAAACTTATTTTAATAAACATTCTACTGGATTCAAAAGTTGTATGACTCTATTCTAAGAAGTGAGGAAGTTGTTATGTGAGGAAGGAAATATGACCTATTTCCTAGGTATTCACATTATTTTGTCCAATCCCTGTGTAAGGAAGCAGTGTCCAGTAAAATGCCAGAACAGGAGACTGGTTTACATACAAAAGGTCAATGCGCCAAAAAATTAAATTTTTTTTTAAAGCTGTATTGAATTGCAAATGTATTTGTTAAAGTTTAATTCTGTCCCAGAAATAAATTAGCTAATTCAAAAAACAAAAACAACAACAACAATAACAACATGGTTTTTGTCTTAAAATAGGAATGAATTATACCTCTCTTTTCAAAAGAATCACAGCACTTTTGTGAACCCAGTCATTATAAAACAAGGAAGTTGATCCAGGATCTCAGGTTTCAGTTTATCTTGAGTGAAATCTTGTTTTTGGGTCTCAGAAGTGTTGGTTTCCTTTTATGTTGCCTAAAGAAAGAAGACAAACAGCTTTTAAGTTTATTTTATTCAGGTGCAAATAATTCATGCTCAGAAAGTTCCTGTTACTCTAAAATATGTTTCTCATCAACAGTAAGATATTTACAAAGTCTTTTGACTTTAAAGATGATTTGTCAGATAAAATTACTGTTGACACTTGTCATTCCTAAAATTAAAAAATAATTAATTTGAGAAGTACAGTATCCAATCAGAGCGGCCACATTTTTAGTGTAAATCAAGCTAATTGTTAAACAATTGCAACTGCGTGAAACCCATGATTATTATTATTATTAACAGATTAAGTGGCAGATTAAATTCAGTTGAAGCGATGGAAAGATTAAACCCAATCATAATTTCAGAGAGCATTATTTATTGGTTTATAATATTATGTCAATCATCCGCTGTTGAAGTATGTAAAACATTGCTTTAGGTTGTTTTACGAACTCAACTTGTCCACAGAAGTTTTCATTTTTATGTTGGTCTAAGTTTCTATACAGTTTTGTTATATTTTCATGCTTAATCTTCACCAGGGTGGTTTAGAAGTTGATTTATTAGTCTAACAGCATTTTCTTAGTTGATAAGCGTGACAGGGCAGAGAGTGAATATAGATGAAATATATCTGAAATATAAAAAGTGAGGTCCCCCCGGTCTTATGATGGGATCTGCTCTGGGGCAGACGCGTAGCGACTACACGCAATAGGCAGCTTAATAAACCCGGGCTCATGGTTTGTCTTAGCGGTGCCCTTATCCTGAAAACGGGCCCGACGCCGTGCGGCGCCGACGGTCCTGTGCTCCGGAGCGGAGCGTGTGAGTGCAGAGTTTGGATGTGTGTCGGGGAGAATTAGGTGGCGGCGCCGTCGCGAGCGGCTTGCGTTCGCAGGGCCAGGGGGGTCTCGTGTTGTGCATCTGCGCAGTCAAATATGACGTCACTCAGAGATCCTCGCGGCACCTGACCTTCCTTATCCCCTGAATACGACACTCTCGTGGCTGCGGATCTCGTCTCTCTAGTGCTGGAACGAACTTCGTGCGCGAGACGCCCGGCATACTGCATAGGGGCGCCTCTGTGGCGTCGTATTGGCGGTCCCCTGATAGGACAGGGCGCGGGTCGGCGGTCTCTGTCGCATCTGTCATCCGAGGCTTGACGTGGGAGAGGGTTGTCGCGAGAGGCGCGAGGACAAGTCTGCGTGGACGCGCGAGGCCGCGGCCCTAAGACCGCGCTCGAGGGGTTCCTTGTCGATGGGCGAGAGCGACGATGCCTTACGACGATATGGACCGTTGTTTGGAGTTTCGGCAGTGAGTTTTACAGGGTATTTGATGCGAGTTTCCGTTTTGTGGCTTTGTCTGTAGTGGTCTTGGGGGCCTGCCCGCTGGATAGGGGGCTGTTGCCGACAGACGCTTTGTACAGGTTGGGCTCGGTAGGGTCAGTGAACTGGAGGTAGGTAGGGGAGGGCTCTGCCGTTTATAGTGGCTGTTAGAGTGTGTTGTCGTGGCGTCTTCAGGGTTGAAAAGAGGACGCGCTGGGCACCCTGCACCGCGGGTCTTCGTGCGTGACACGCCGGAGTTGGGACGCCTGTTGAGCCTGGACGAGGACGTCCAGGCGCTAAACGTGTACCCCGCGAGTCTAAGAAAGAGTAGGAGAGATAAGGGTCGAAGGCAGCGGGAACTCGCGAATGGTTGTGGCAGCGTACCAGCCAGCTGTGGTGTGACGCCGGGCTGTGCGAGTGATTGCGCTTACTGCGACAGACTGCAGAGCAGGTAACCCCAGGGAAGATTCTCAGATGTATTGGTGACGACGGAGAAGGACTGGCCGGCTATAGGAACGAACGACGAGCGGAGCGCGGCTCTACTCGGGAGTCCTCTGGACAGCTGGTATGCTGACACAGTACGTATGTTCAATACGCGGAGCAGTTCTTCAACCCATAGGATGAGAGGGCAGACGGATGTGGTGTGACCGATACGCGGCCCCCGGGGGGGAAGCACCGTCGCTCTGAAGGGGAGGAGGTGAGCCCGGGTTTGGTGGCGGGAGGATCTGGGCCGGAGCCAGCTTGAGGTGTCCGGGGAGGCGCGCGGTGATGCGGGCGCCCGGAAGGGGTGTCGGCCGGAGTGGACCGGAGCGCATACGACTTGGGCGCTCGGTGGGAAGGGTTGTAGTAAGGCGGGGCTGTATGCAGCTCACCGTAGGCGTTGCACGTGTGGGGCACTGAATTTGGCGGAATGTGCCGTGAGATGTGTGTGTCGTGCAGAGGGGGTGGGTGCGCGGGGTGGACGTGGATGGTGGGTTGCGGCTGTTGGGTTGGTTCCCACGGCAGTGTTGATGAGGCGGCGCCGATGGCTTGTTGGTTGTCATTTCTCTGATCACAAATGAGACGGGTTTTTTGCTCGCTAGCACTCCAGACGAGACGGCGCGATGCAACACAAAACGTAAAAGACCGGAGCTATAGTAAGCTGTCATTATAATCTGTAATTATGTCCCCACTGGAGGCAACAAATGCCTCATTTATAATGGGTTTTTATGTTTTTGAATCATCGCTCTGGCCTGACACGGCATCATAGTATGGTGAGGGGCTTAACATTTCCGTTGCACGCTTGAGGTATTCGGCCAATCACAAACGCACCTGGATAGACAGGCCAATCAGAGGCCCACCTGTTTTCCGGACAGTCCTGATAACGACTTTTGTAAAAAATCATCACGCTGGCCTGCCTTCGAGAAAGGCGGGCATATAGAGGCGAGATCCATTGACTAACTGCCATTTAAACAGCTTTCCTTACACCAAAATACACCAAAATAATGTTTTTTTGGCAACATTCCTATGACACCTTTAATGTATGTCAGTGTGGCTCATTAACTTTAATCTCCCTCACATAGCCAAAGCCCTTTATATAAAATGTTCAATGCAGTAAATAAATAAACACACTCTAAAGGGGTTAATGCCTGGCCTAGCGCGCATAAGATTAGTACGCCGATGCACGATTGTGGCGCCAACACCCGACGCCAAAGTGCTAGCTGAGAAGGGAGTGATTCTAGGGAATGGTGAACCAAGACTGAGGAAAACCGTTACGACACCCCAGTAAGAAATGGCCGCACAGTGCCTGTAACTGTGTCACACAAGGCACATGGACTAAAGACCTACACCAGCAAGCTCTTCGCCTCAGGACAGCTAGCGGCCCATGGCCAAAACGCAGAAACTAAACTGACATGTACAGGCCCAGTCCCATAAGCCCTAGTCTCGTGGGTGTTGAAGTTTGCTAACAAGGCTTCTAACTAGTGATATGCCACAATCCTGTGTGTGCAATTTGGTTTTGGTGGGAAATAAATATGCCAGTTGTGTATAGCATTTTAAAGTAGAAAAAGTATTCAGGAATGTCCATTTTGTGAGATTTTTTTTTTTAGTTGTTGGAGAGAACATTTATTTGCTTGTTTTTCTCTAAAGCTCAGGGAGTTTGTTTGTGCCTTGAAACCCCATCTAAAATCTGAAGACAAAATCATATTTTGTGTTCAATGTAAAATGTGTTATTTTGATGCTATCTTAGCTGAATCCTTAGAATTGAATGCGGGTGAAATACTTTATGACTATCAGATGAGTGCACCAATGGCGCTTTGCAGTTTATTTAAGATCAACGTAGCTCAGTACACAATTGAATCCAGAACGACGGACTTATGTGCTGAGATGTATTGCCAATTCTTTAAGAGCCTCATTTCGATTTGAAATACATTGCAACATGGAATCAAGTGTGTTATCTTCAATGAGCTGGCACTGATGTGGTTTGCATGGATTGATGCGTCCTTCAGTATGCACTCAATAACAAAGGACGTGTCTGGCCCCTGTTCAATGCTGAGAGCTAACATGTCGCGAGTTAAGGGAGATGTGGCGCAACCGGAAGGCACGAGTTTAAGGTGAATTCCTATTCCGAAAATAAGTGGTAGGGGTAAGTAAGTTGACCATTAACCAAGGAGAAGCAGGCGTACATGTGGCCCTGAAACAGCACATTGTTTCCTTATAAACAAGCATTGGCGGTTCTGATATTACATGTTTAATGTACCACAAGGGTTAGCTTTTTATTTGGAGTTTGAGACCGCGGGCGACGAATGGCGGGGAGGCCTTCCTGCACGATGAACCCCCCAGCCCCCCTCCCATGGAGGTGATATCTTGACCTAACTTACCCATGAAAAGGTGGAGGAATGTACAGTGTTTTCTCGTTAACAGCTGTTATTTATAAAAACGTCATTGTTATATAGTTAACCTGAGATTGTCTGGCCTGAGCCTATGTTAAACTAAAAAACACAAGGAATATTCTAAATATAATAGAAACTGATCAAAACATTGCAACTTAAAGGGGGGAATTTTTTTCTTCAACACTCGCGTGCTGTACCCCTGGGTGTAGTAGAGCGTTTCACACTTGTAATTTAGAAGCGGGGTTAGCACCACTTTTTAACCAGGGATTTGAAACCCTGCTCTGCCAACCTGGCAACCTTGTTCAGTGTGAAACAGAGCAGTGTTAGAACTGACTGTATTGAACTCAGTTGTGTACTGTAGGTCAGTTGAAACACTGAGTCTATTGTATACAATGTAGAAAATTAGAAAATTGGCTTTGTCACTCAATATTACATTTTTTTTCTTCCACAGTATGAACGCAGTATATAACATGCAACAATAAAACAAAAAGAAATTCCAAGACAACAACAAATAGACATTAGTTTGCCGTGAATACGGATATTAGATTTTAAGACACCAAAGAATAGAAAAAGATTAACCCAGCAGCATTGGCCTCTTTCCAGGAGCGTGAAAGCCCAAGGTTGGGAGGATGCTGGGTGCCCGGGAGGAGAGTGCATTACTTGGACAAATTGTACAGTCTGTTACTGATTAAAGTTAAATAAAACCTTCAGTTACTAACTGGAAACGTGTACATTAGAGTTAGCAAGTCGGAGAGGAAGAATGTATCGCGAACTACTTTTTAGATTACTTTTAGATTACTATTTTAGAATCGACAGAACGTGGTATTTGTTAATTGTTAGGTTCCCATATACGTAGTTGTAAAACAAGTCGACCGTATTCGACTATAGACAAAACCGAAGAGTCAAGCAAATTAGAAAAGAACAATATGGTAAATAAACATATTTGAGCTCGCATCATAAATAACAGACACTACTGATGCCCGAAATTCTTCTATGTTTGAAAAAAATTATTTTTTTTGAATATTTTTTGTCCAGACTTCCAGAACCAACAGTTACTGAAGGTCACTGGCCTTGGATGAGTTAGTATTCAACCCCATTATTTGTTTATAATCCTTCAATTCAAGGCCTTAATTTTTGGAGAATGTTCGAGTCTAGACTGTAATCCGTACTGACGAACTTAAAAAAGGATCTCTCGAGGAGGAATCTCAATTTCTTGAGCAACATCAAATCACACAAGTACACTGCAACATTTGTGAATTCGCTAGTGCAAATGCATTGCCATATTGCGCATTACTGGGGAGTGTTTTACTTATGTCCATACCTTGTGCAATCAGAATCTGTTTTCCTGTGGAGCCGATTTATTGTTTCATTTTCAATCTTCACCGCATGAACGCTACAATCCATATGGAAGTCAATGTTTATCAAAAAATATATGATGCCAGTTTCCACACTGTAGCACCTCCGCAACCCAAACACTATTCCCCTGTCTGAGAAACGAGTTATTCATGAATTATCTAAGTTTCTCTGGCCTTGTAACGAAAGCTTAAATACTACAGTGGGTACGGAAAGTATTCAGACCACCTTACATTTTTCACTCTTTGTTATACTGCATCCATTTGCTAAAATCATTTAATTTAAATTTTTAATTTTTTATTGAAGAAAAACACAGAATTGTTAACATTTTTGCATATTTATTAAAAAAGAAAAACTGAAATGTTGGTCCTAAGTATTCAGACCCTTTGATGTGCCACTCATATATTTAACTCAGGTGCTGTTCATTTCTTCTGATCATCTTTGAGATGTTTCTACACCTTCATTTGAGTCCAGCTGTTTTTGATTATACTGATTGGACTTGATTAGTAAAGCCACACACCTGTCTATATAAGACCACAGTGCATGTCAGAGCAAATGAGAATCTTAAGGTCAAAGGAACTGCCTGAAGAGCTCAGAGACAGAATTGTGGCACGGCACAGATCTGGCCAAGGTTACAAAAAAAAAAACCACACCCAAAATTTTTTTTTTTCTGCTGCACTTAAGGTTCCTACGAGCACAGTGGCCGCCATAATCCTTAAATGGAAGACGGTTTGGGACGACCAGAACCCTTCCTAAAACTGGCCGTCCGGCCAAACTGAGCTATAGGGGGAGAAGAGCCTTGGTGAGAGAGGTAAAGAAGAACCCATAGATCACTGTGGCTGAGCTCCAGAGATGCTGTCAGGAGATGGGAGAAAGTTGTAGAAATTCAACCATCACTGCAGCCCTCCACCAGTCGGGGCTTTATGGCAGAGTGGCCCGGAGGAAGCCTCTCCTCAGTGCAAGACACAAGAAAGCCTGCATGGAGTTTGCTAAAAAACACATGAAGGACTCCAAGATGGTGAGAAATAAGATTCTATGGTCTGATGAGACCAAGATAGAACTTTTGGCCTTAATTCTAAGCGGTATGTGTGGAGGAAACCAGGCACTGCTCATCACCTTCACAATACCATCCCAACAGTAAAGAATCCATGGTGGTGGCAGCATCATGCTGTGTTGGTGTTTTTCAGCTGCAGGGACAGGAAGACTGGTTGCAATCGAGGGAAAGATAAATGCGGCCAAGTACAGGGATATCCTGGACGAAAAACCTTCTCCAGAGTGCTCAGGAACTCAGACTGGGCCGAGGGTTTACCTTCCAACAAGACAATGACCTAAAGCACACACGGACTAAATAACGAGGGTGGCTTCACAACAACTCTGTGACTGTTCTTGAATTGCCCAGCCAGAGCCCTGACTTAAACCCCAATTGAGCATCTCTGGAGAGACCTAAAAATGGCTGTCCACCAGCGTTTACCATCCATCCTGACAGAACTGGAGAGGATCTGCAGGAGGAATGGCAGAGGATCCCCAAATCCAGGTGCTTGCTGCATCTTTCCCAAAAAGACTCATGACTGTATTAGATCAAAAGGGTGCTTTTAATAAATACTGAGCAAAGGGTCTGAATATTAGGACATGTGATATTCAGTTTTTTTTTAATAAATTTGCAAAAATGTCAGCAATTCTGTGTTTTCCTGTCAATATGGGGTTTTGTGTGTACATTAATGAGGAAAAAAAATAACGTAAATGATTTTAGCAAATGGCTGCAAATAACAAAGAGTGAAAAATTTAAGGGGTCTGAATTTACTTTCGTACCACTGTATAGATATATATATATATATATATATATATATATATACACACCACTCTATTTTAAGGCTAAAAAGTATAAAAACACACAATTACACAAATAAATATGTAATACAGCCGGTGACGAGTGGGGGCAGAGCCGAAAGCCGTGGGAACGGAGGAGCTCCGGAAGGATAAAAGGAGGAGTGACGACAGTGAAAGAGGAGAGAGGACCAGGCCTGGACTTTATTTTGTGTTTTGTGTGCGGCAGTCGTCCGCGAGAGGCTCGCCGCTTTACTTTCATTTTTGTGTTTGTTTATTTTATTAAAGTTTTCTTTAAATGTTCGCCGGTTGCCGCCTCCCTCTTCCCGTGAACGTTGTCACACAGCCAGTCTGTGTTCTTTTGCTGCGACTAAATCTGCAAGCAAACCATGCAAGTTGACGCTCTCTTGGGTTGTGCTTCATATAATAATTCTGATGAAATGTAAAAAAAAAATAATCTAAAATGACAGTAATCGTGAATACTGTTGTTTTTAGCAAAATAATTATCAACAATTTAACCATTATAGCCTGGCCCTAGTTATAACTGTAAAATTGTTAATTAAAATTTTTTTCTCACAAATATCTCACAATTTTTTACTACAAAGGAGACACGTTGCATCTGAAATCGAATGCTATATAGTATGCGAAAAACAGTATGTTTAGTAGTAGTTTTAGTAGTAGTATGTTTTAGAGTTTTACCTCGTCACAGATGTGAAGAGCAAATATCAGTAATAAGAAACCAGTGGATGGATATCTGCCATGCCTTTCTGCCCAGTTATCATAGACGTATCTTATGAATTCTGGGTGGAGGATCATCACCTGAAAACAATGACAGAAATAAAACAGGACATTTATGAAATATGTATTTATAATATCATGTTTTAAGTATCAAGATTTCAATCAGGTAATATTAGTAAACCATAGAAAATGAAAACAAATCAGAATTTGTTATTTGATTGGTTGATTTCATGAGAAGGTTTGTGTTGTTCACCTTGTCCTTATTTGCTTTGATTGTAGATGGCACTTTTGTGTATGTTCTGTTACAGAAAACCGAAGTGACAGTGACCCGTGTGGCGACCCCTACTTGGAATTCGGTGCTCTGGCAGTTATCCCTCAAAGTGCCGCGCGCGCACACACACACACCACACACACCACACACACACACACATACCACACAACACAACACACCCGGAGCAGTGGGCAGCAATTTATGCTGCGGCGCACGGGGAGCAGTTGGGGGTTCGTGCCTTGCTCAAGGGCACCTCAGTCATGGTATTGAAGGTGGGAGAGAGCGCTGTACATTTATTCCCCCCACCTACAATCCCTGCCGGTTTGAGACTCGAACCCGCAACCTTTGGGGTACGAGTCCAACTCTCTAACCATTAGACCACAACTTCAAAGGTGATGTGAAAGCAAAACCTTTTCAGAAAAAAACAATGTATTTTCTTTCCTTCAAAGTGTGTGCATATATTCTTTTAAAACTGTGCTAAAAGTTTTTTTTTTTAAAGGGGTCATATGGTGCGATTTCAATTTTTTCCTTTCTCTTTGGAGTGTTACAAGCCCTTGGTGCATAAAGAAGATCTGTAAAGTTGCAAAGACTAAAGTCGCAAATCCAAAGAGATATTCTTTATCAAATTTATGACTCTGCCACGCCCCCCTAAAACGGGTCGTTGTAACATGCCCCCACATATCTACCTGACTATGTGGAAATAGTTGCATAATGCCGCCCAAATGTTCACGCAAAGAAAGGTGTAACTTTTATTCTCGCTGTAGTTTTGTTGTTGCCGCCTCCGCCATGTCGTGAAGGCGCTTTGTGCTTCGTTGTGAGAAGCGAAACTACTTTGTTTTGGCCTTCCAAAAGAGGACGATATCGCTTTGTCATCCCTGGAGCTGATCCGTGCTGGTCACTAATGAAATACATAAACTTCGTGCTGTGGATCACCGGATCATCTTTCACCTTGGACGAAGCGGAGTCCATCCCGGTGTCATCACATGTGGTTGCCGCAGTCAATCACAATATGGGAATGGACGTAACTTTGCCGTCACACGCTTGAGTAATTAGGTCAACACAACCCCTGGATAGCTGGCCATCTAGCACACCTCTCTTTTTTCAGAACGATGCCTTGTAAAAACACGCGTTTCCTAAAGGTGGGGCATCGAGAAAAACATAATCAAGTCAGTCAAGTCTGCTTTATTGTCAATTTTTCCACATGTACAGCACATACATACAGGGAATTGAAATTGCGTTACTTTCAGACCCTTGGTGCATACAGATAACAAATACAGATTAAATACAAAATACAAAAAACAACTATACAAATAAGGTAAAATGTAAAATATATATATGTGACTGTGTGTGTTGGAGTAATTCACACTGAGATCAGGTGGATTGTCACTCAAGATGCTTTACTGGGCCTGACAGACAAAACTGGGACAAACACGTCCAAAAGGCTGGTTAGAATACATTGCATCGATGTTGCATTTCAAGTCTTAGCAGCAGGGAGATTATAGAGACTCTGCTGTTGACATTTTCTCTAAAGTGCACGTGATATAGTGGGCAAAAACCTCAAAATAAAACATTAAATAAAATAAAACACTAATACAGTCAATTTACATTAATACAGAGAAACTGTAAACTTAAGTGACCGATATTTTGTATAAAAGACAGAACGGAAATAATGCAGCCCTAAAATGGCGCCGCTACACACTTCAGCATGTGCGAGTGCATACATGTGTGCTAATAGCTAACATTCAACTATAGCTGATATTATTTTCACACAGATCATGACAAAACCGAACAAAACATACCTGGGACAAACACGTCCAAAAGGCTGGTTAGAATACATTGCATCGATGTTGCATTTCAAGTCTTAGCTAAATTAAATAAACAGAGGTTCGGAGTTCACAAATAGGGCAATAAACACTTCATTTGATCATTTATAAACTTGGGCTTGAAAACAATTCAAACTTAGTTTTTAAGACAGAGCAATCATTTATGCGACTTACCAGCAGGGAGATTATAGAGACTCTGCTGCTGACGACGTAGCTCCGCCCCGCAACATCATGTGCGCAATGAGTGATGCAACAGCCAATGGGAGTTTTCCCAATTTATGCATGAATTTAACTAATTATTTTAACTCCGTTACATACACCCCCCTTAAATTCTGCTAAATTGGGCTAGAACCAGCATATGTAACAAACAGAACATACAGTAAAGATTTCAGAAACAAAGAAAAAAACAGATATGAGTACAAGAGCTTTACATTACAGTATGTCAGAAAGTCAATCCCTTCCCAGGAAGTGTGTAAGAATGGAATGGTACCAGGTTCCACCCTTAACACAGACTATAGGAGGTGCAGCCTACACACTCCTAGTAGTAAGACATGTATCTCTGCTCTTTGAACTTTTCTTAGTGCACAACAAACTCCTCAGACTTCAAGGAAAAAAAAAACTCAATTTCACATTTAAACTCTTAACACCACAATTGGCTTTTAGATAGAAATCATCATTTAGACTCAAGTGCACTAAACAAAAATGTTCCTTATCAAATCAACAAAATTTGATCCCTGAAAAATGACATGTGTAACACTGTTTGAATCACTTCCCACAACTTTTTGTTGATCAATTTCACAAATAAGTCTGTTAGGGGGCCTGACTGATCTCCCTAACCGTGTGGTTATGTGGCTTGTGCGTGTGCTTGTGGGCTGTTTGCAGATGACAGGGACTGGTCTGTTATCAGGTTCTTGCACGCAACTGGATGACTCATTTGGCTCAGTAACGGTTAAACTCTCTGTACTCTTAACAGGTTCAGGAACATGCTCGGGTTCTGGACTGTTTTGAACATTGTCAGAACACTCTGAAGCAGTCATCTCATCAGGGATGTCTAAAGCTCCATCACAATTGGTATCCTGCATTTCATTTCTTTCATGCGTTCTATCCATTTGCAGTAACCATTCTGATGTCTTTGAAACAGGATCAGTATCGTCCATCAGAGCAGAATCAAGAGCACTGCCACGGGTAGCACGTGTGGAATTTGATCGAACAGATTCCTCTTCGTCATCATCCCAGGATAAGAAATTCACTGGAAGTAACAGATTTCTGTGCACTACTTTTTCTCTGCCAGTCTGAGCATCCTTAATCCTGTACACATTAATCTCTGGTCTCACTGATTGTACTTCGTAAAGAACAGAATCCCACTTGTCTGCAACTTTCTTCATGCCTTTCACTCCACGATTAGCCAGCAGAACTCTGTCTCCCACTGCTAAGGGTGTACCTCTGACCTTTCGATTGTAAAGAATGGCATGACGGTTCTGTTCTTTGAGACTGTGTTTCCGAGCAATTTCAGCAGCTGTGCTCAAGTCTCTTCTCAATGTGGTGACAAACTCATGATGGCTGACCACTCTATCATCACAAAGGACATGCTGAAACATGATGTCAATCGGCAGCCTCGGGATACGCCCAAACATAAGATAAAAAGGCGCAAACCCGGTCGTTTCATGCACCGTACAATTGTAACTGAAGGTTAAAGTCTGTAGAAGCTGTGGCCACTTCGCCTTGTATTTGACTGGGAGAGCTCTTATCATATTCCCCAGAGTTCTATTGAAACGTTCTGCTAAACCATTACCCATAGGGTGGTATGGTGTGGTGTGCGATTTTTGAATACCAGCCATCTCAAGCAAGTTTCTAATGATTTTGCTTTCAAAATTCGCACCCTGGTCCGAATGTATTCTCTTTGGAAATCCATAAATACAAAAGAAGTCATTCCAAAGGCGACGGGCAACTTGTTTTGCAGACTGGTTGTGACAGGGGAAGGCGTGTGCCATTTTAGAGAAATGATCAGTCACTACTAAGACATCGACGACCTTCCCTGAAGTTTGTTCAGCACTCCAAAAGTCAATACAGACGAGCTCCATAGGCTCAGAGGTCCGAATGCGCTCAAGAGGCGCACGAGCATCTGGCTCCGGAGTTTTCCCAACCACACATCTCTGGCAGTTCTTCACATACAGCTTAATGTCTTTACTCATCCCCGGCCAAAAGAATCTTTTAGCTGCAAGGGAGAGAGTTCTCGCACTCCCCTGGTGTCCGGCGGCATCATGAACACCACGGAGAACATCATGCTTTAGGGAATCAGGTACAACGTATTGAAGAAGCTTCCTGTTCATCAGCCGATCCCTCTTTACTCTGTACAGCACATGATTACGGATCTTAAGCTTTTTCCAGTGCTTCAAAAGGTATGTCACAGATCTAGGTTCCTTTGCTCTCTCACTCTTCGAAGGACGTTTACGTCTCAGAACATAGTTGATGACTCTTCCGAGTACATTGTCCTGCTCTTGGAGACTGGAGAGTCTGGAAAACGGGATTGCTACAGACGGGTCTTCAGAAGGAAGCTGGAGTGATGTTGGACTGGCTACGGGCAAAAGACTAACCTCATCACCAGAGTGAACACTCAATGCAGCAGAAACTTCAGCAGCGTCAAAAGATCCAGGACATGAGTCATTCGCATCATCCTGTGGCTCCTTCTCCGTTTCACCATCGCTGGTAGCCTGCACATTCTGACACTGGTTAGAGACACGAAAGGCATCTTGGACGGTACCAGTAACAACACCATTGACCTCATCCAGAAGAGAAACATATGGTTCTTTCAACAGACGATGGCTGACACGAGACTTAACAAAGGGCTCTCTGCTTAAGGCATCTGCAACAACGTTTTTCGTACCTGGCACGTACTTCAGGTCAAAATCGTATGCAGCGAGCTTCGCCACCCATCGCTGTTCGCACGCATCTAATCTGGGTTTGGTTAGAATATAGGTCAAGGGATTATTATCAGACCATGCTGTGAAATGTCTCCCTTTTAGCCAATGGCTAAACTTGTCACAAATGGCCCACTTTAAAGCCAGAAATTCGAGTCTGTGTGCTGGGTAGTTCATCTGGGACTTAGAGAGTGTTTTGCTTGCAAAAGCAACTGGACGTGCAATTTTCTCACCAGAAGGTACTTGAGATAACACCGCTCCTATGCCATCAAACGAAGCATCAACAGATAGAATAAAGGAATGACTGAAATCAGGGTGAGCGAGAGTCACACTGTGCAGTAGGTCTTGCTTTAAAGTTTCAAAAGTGGTTTGGCATTCACTAGTCCAATCCTCAGGTGAAAGCTTGACGACACTGAGTGTTTTTTTCATACGACCACACTTCCTGTGAGATTTATTCTGTGACCGATCTGACAGGAGACTGAACAGAGGTTTTGCCTTAGCAGAACAGTCCTGAATGAAATGCTGATAATATAAAATCATACCCAGGAAAGATCTGATCTTCTTTTGAGAAGGGGTTATACCATCATCTTCCATGAGATCAACAGTCTGGATATCACTGATCACCTTAACTTTTTCTGGGTCAGTCTGAACACCATTCTCAGTGACAACATGTCCCAAGAACTTAACAGATCTTCTAAGGAACTTGCACTTTTTGGGTGCTAGCTTTAAGTTGTGCTTAGACAGACGTGAGAAAACCAGTTCTAGTCGGTTAAGAGCTACCTGCTCACTTGAAGCAAAAACCATCAGATCGTCCAAGTAGCAAAGAAGGCTAGTGAAATTTTCATCACCGAAGATAGACATCATCATCCTCATAAAGGTTGCTGGACTGTTGGTCAAACCCTGAGGTAAACGGTTATATTCGTGGAGGCCGAAAGGGGAAGAAAAAGCAGTGTACTTCTTATGCTCTTCAAACAAAGGAACATTATAGAAGCCGGAAGTCAAGTCCATGGTTGAAAAGAAAACATTGCCTCCCAGGGCTGCGAGTGCATCTGATTGGTGTGGTAGTGGGTGGGCATCCTTTACGGTCTTCGCATTCAGCCATCTAAAATCTGTACAAATACGAAGATCACCATTCTTTTTCCACACCAAAACTAACGGAGACGCATATTCACTCTGAGATTTCCTTATAATGCCTTTAACTTCCATCTCATTCAAGACAGTGCGCAGCTTATCGTAGTGGCAGGGGGCTACACGTCGATAAGGGAGTCGAAATGGCTTCTCATCCACCAAGTGAATTTTGTGGACAAAGTCAGTGGGTTCCCCACAGTCCATTTTTCCACGAGAAAAGGTTGACTCATACTTCACAATGAGATCTAGAAGCCTATCCTTCCATTCATCTGTCACTTCACAATCATTCAAATCCAGATCCTGCAGTCCTAACTTATCCAGCACATTTGCCCTCTCATCACAGGTCCGCACATGACTCACTGGACTCTCAGCACACTGAACATTACTCTTCAGGGATTCAAAAGTAGACAACTCTTCAACTGCTATACAAGTGAAAACATCCACGATTTTAGTGTTTTTCTTAAGAACAATTACTTTGTCTGTAGGGTTCATAATTTTGAATGGCACCCATCTACTGCCCCACATAGGTGTGATGACTCTCCCTATAATCACATTCCTTGGACGGCATTTACAGAGGGTTGGCTCAACGATAACTGTGCTCCCTACAGAAACAGCTGTTGATTCAGGGAGCTGAGCCCAAGCGAGATGTTCATGGTGTGGTTCTAGAGTTATTTTCTCCTTCAACTTAGCTGTGCCCACCTTGTCAGGCATGTCTCCTCCCTTCCATCGTTCCACGTTCGAAAGCAGAGACAGAAATTGGTGACATTCAACATCATCAGAATTGGCTGAGCTGGACACAAGTCTCCAGTATCCGTCCGTTTCTTTCATTTTTTGAATCAGCCATTTAATAGCGTTGCTACCCAGGATTAAATCGTCAGTTTGGCCTGGAACGACTAAAACAGGAACAACCATTGAACAGGCATAAACTGTGAGTTCAAGTTCATACATCACTTTTGGGTTCACGCGTTGTCCGCCACAACCGATTATGACTACATCATTGGCAGGGAGCTTTTGTAAATTGGGCTTGTGCTGCAACAAGCGACGTTCAGCAGATTCACTTAATGTGCACGCCATGGAGCCACTGTCAACCATAGCTTTCTGTTGAAGGTCACTCCATACTGTTGCTGGCGTGTAAAACAGACTATCAATTCTCTGTACTCTGTGCGTGTTCTGAAAAATGACAGTTTTCCCTGCAGGCTCAACAGAATTAGACAGACTATAAACTGAAGTAGGGTCACTCATACAACACTGATTGGGAGGAATGTTCTCATGATCTACACTGTCCCCCCTTGAATGTAGATCTTCTAGTTTCCCAGCCCATGAGAAGACGGAGATTTCACTCTCTCAGGACAAACAAAGCGGGAGTGATCAGGAGAGTGACACTGGAAACACAACTTTTTATCACGACAATGCGTGAAGCCGGAATGATCAGGACTCGAACAGACAGCGCATGGCAGGTCATTGAGGCCTTCTATTCGAGGTAGACTTACATTGGGCTTTGAGCGTCGACTTGGCTCTTTGCTGGAGGACTCCTTTAACAGGACTTTTTCCAACAGGTTCATGACTCGTTCTAATGCAGAAGCTTCCAAAGACTTGGACTGCTGGACATCTGAAGTAGGTGAAAGTGCTGCTGTAGACAGTTCCACTTCAGTTCTGTTCACAGATATTTTAGTGGGAGCTGCATTTCTTGCTGCAGAAACAAGACTGGTCTCAGAGTGATATTCATTTAAAATATTGTGAACTTCCCGCACAGACCATGCATCAATTGTTTTAGATCGAAAAGTGATGGCGAGCTCTTTACAAGGGCAGTGTCTGATGAACATGCGGGTTACCTCGGTTCCTGGACAATCTAGTACTTTACCCTGTTCTTTCAAACGCTCTGCAGCGACGTCAACTGCACGGTTTAGCCTGAGCCAGTACTCGTAAGCATCCTCGCCTGGTCTGGGTAATGTGGTATAAAAATCGGCCAGTGGGAGAGGAGAGCAGGGAGCAGCTTCAAAATGTTTCCTGAGAATGCTGAAGATTGCATCGGGGTTATGCACAATATCAATGTCACTGTTCCTTATACCGAACTTGACCACATCTCTTGCTTTGCCTCTTAGATGGACCAAGATCTCCTCCGCTTGCTGCTCTTTCCTCAGATTATTCCGTTTAATGTAGTCTCTCATGATATCTATCCACTCATTTAAGTCAACGGTGTCAGAAACTTCACCTCTGAAGCTAGGAGGTTCTTTAACATTTCTGGAAAACGACAACTGGCTTTGTATTAAGTCCAGCATTTGTGAAGATGTACTGTCTGTCGTCACATTTTTTGAGGAATCACTCACTGAATGCGTGTCTACTGAATGAGTTTGGTTCAGTCTAGTGACTATGCTATCAGCAATTTGCTGACCGACTTGACTGATTATGTCAGACATTGCTGTGACTACATCTGGGGTCTGTGTGTTAGGAATTGGGGTAGACGAAAACACACCCTGTTGCTCTACTGAAGCATCTGATTCATGACTAGTAGGTGGGCCCTCACAAACTAATGGATCTGAATAGGGAGCTTCACTCTCTGTGATTTCATGTGTCTCATTCTGTACATTGGGCTCACTGAACTGTAAAAACTTTGGTACTTTCAATAGACCCCATCCTCTACCTTTACTTCCACAGACAGGAGTGCGATAGTCGTCAAAACCACTCATTGTGAATGTCAGTACACAAACAATGAATAAAAAAAGATGAAAATCTAGAATGCGCTGCTGACTGAACAGAAAACTGTCCTTTGTAAATGTCTCAATCTCAAATTTCTCAAATGCGGTCACTGAGCGAATAAAGTCTCTCGTATTCTTTTTGGAAAGAAAAAAAAATTACCACAGTTTCTGTACAAGACTGTGTCCACCTGACTGCAGCGAAACTTTAAGATGAACCCTCGGCCGCTTCAGGAACCATCTTGATTGAAGAAACATCCGGGTCACGGCACCAATGTGACTGTGTGTGTTGGAGTAATTCACACTGAGATCAGGTGGATGGTCACTCAAGGATGCTTTACTGGGCCTGACAGACAAAACTGGGACAAACACGTCCAAAAGGCTGGTTAGAATACATTGCATCGATGTTGCATTTCAAGTCTTAGCAGCAGGGAGATTATAGAGACTCTGCTGTTGACATTTTCTCTAAAGTGCACGTGATATAGTGGGCAAAAACCTCAAAATAAAACATTAAATAAAATAAAACACTAATACAGTCCATTTACATTAATACAGAGAAACTGTAAACTTAAGTGACCGATATTTTGTATAAAAGACAGAACGGAAATAATGCAGCCCTAAAATGGCGCCGCTACACACTTCAGCATGTGCGAGTGCATACATGTGTGCTAATAGCTAACATTCAACTATAGCTGATATTATTTTCACACAGATCATGACAAAACCGAACAAAACACATACCTGGGACAAACACGTCCAAAAGGCTGGTTAGAATACATTGCATCGATGTTGCATTTCAAGTCTTAGCTAAATGAAATAAACAGAGGTTCGGAGTTCACAAATAGGGCAATAAACACTTCATTTGATCATTTATAAACTTGGGCTTGAAAACAATTCAAACTTAGTTTTTAAGACAGAGCAATCATTTATGCGACTTACCAGCAGGGAGATTATAGAGACTCTGCTGCTGACGACGTAGCTCCGCCCCGCAACATCATGTGCGCAATGAGTGATGCAACAGCCAATGGGAGTTTTCCCAATTTATGCATGAATTTACCTAATTATTTTAACTCGTACATATATATATATAATATAAGCACAAAGGCATATGGCAGATGATAATGTACAGTATGTGGAATATAATGTGTTTTTTTAAACCTTAAACTGCATAAACATTTCATTAAACCAAATAATGTTCTTTTTAGCAGCATCCTATAACCCCTTTAAAGTTCCTTGTATTCTTAGTCTTGTATTTTGTATTCATTAAACTTATTACTTCATGAACTTACCAATATCGTCACATATACAAATGTATCTTTAACTATTTGACGAGATTATATATAGTATATATATATATATCTAATATATATATGAAATGCCATTTTAATCAATTTTTATGTATGACAGGTGTATAATTGATGTATATTCGTGTGTGTGATATATATAATATAATTCTATCAGTCTTGTGTTCACAAATGTATGGTTAATTCTCACTGTGTGATGTGTCTAGTGGTGAAGGCACTGATGAGCCACTGAATGTCCAGAATCTTAAAGGGAAAAAGCACCAGATGGGTGGAGTTGTCCAAGTCCATGGCGCTCTCAGGATACACAATCCGGTGAGTCGTCTTTGACCCCACATCCTTCTCATAACCCTCTGTCTGACCTTTATTTGTCCTAAGATAAAATATAGGTGACTAAGAGAAAAACACTCAGGAGATAGAGGTGTGCATGATATTCTAATGAAAAGGCTTTAAGGTATCTTTGGAAATAAGGAATCTGGAATCCCCTGATCTAATGTGATCTCGTGACTCAAGGCATTTGATCTCAGCCTCAGTCGATAAATGCACAACATATCTGTTCTATCGATATGCTTCATTATTCTCCAAACTCTCATTAACTTGAAAAGTGAAAGACAACATTACAAGCAACTAAATACAGGCCAATATAATCTCAAGTACCTCATGACAAAGTCATGGAAATCTATGAGAGGACCATAATTGGATCCCAGCAGGTTCCCAGAGTTTCCCACCACAGCACAGGTTCTGCAGCGATCTGGACCGGCGTCTGAGTAGTGCTCTTCATCAGGGAAGAGAGAAAACAACTGATCCACCACCTTTGTGTAGTTGCCGGCACTTGATTGTAGCTCCTGTGTGATATTATTAAATCAGTTAGAATCAGAATTAAGTATAATATCCACACCTGTAAAAGTATTTGTACTGCAGAAGTGTACTATTTCAAGACGTTTACAGTGGCTTATGATTTTAAGGCATTATGAATGAAGAATATATACCAGAGTTAGTCGTCAAAAGCTCTAACTATGATTTTTTAAGGGTCTGTTTACACCTGGTCATTTCATGCGTTTTTGCTGATCGGATATCAATCTGATTTGTTAAAACGTTTCCATTTACACTTGGCCACATTAATGTGTCATCGCAAAACGTATTTAAAGCCGATCTTCAATTCCCACGCTATATTTAAATTTACCGGAGTTCACATCACCGAAATCAAAAGATAAGTGCTGCATTTTATTAACAGCTCATTTCAAGATCAAAGACCGCAATAGGAGACCGTGCGGCATCAGCACTGGAAAGATACATTTGTCTTACTACTTTTAATGAAGATGATTGTGTGTTGACTGTTTGCGTCTTACTTTGTTTTATTCGCGGCAGTTTGCGCGGCAGCTTGCTGTACTCAGCTACTCGTCCGCGGCAATGCGTGTTGCATTTGCGCAGTCATATCTGACTATAGTGTCCTTTAACATGCTCTCACAAGTTTATTATTTTAACATTTTGGGAGGAGTAAAATTTACATATGTGGTTTCAACAACCAGATGCACTGGTCAGGTTTCGTCTGGAATGCGGCCCAGACCCCCTCCTGAAGTGGTTTGAGCGATCGGATTTATATCCGTCTCGAATACGTTTCGGAGGGCATTTACACCTGGTCTTTTCACGATCGGATAACTATCCGATCAGACAAAACGCATGACGTGACCAGGTGTAAACAGCCCCTTAGTGAAAGTTAAATTAAACATGCTTGTTTTCTCTAGCAGCGTTTTTCTATGTTGGCATTAAACATGGATGAAAAGCCACAAAACTCTTATTTTGAAGATCCCTATGGTAAGTAAATGTTGTATATTTATTTTGCAGCAATCTTTCTTAACTTCCACCACCTGGAGACGTTTGCATGTAATATGCTGTTGGTGCTGTTGAGCAGAAGTGGAATGTTGGGATCGTATCGTTCACTGAACCAGTTACTATTTTCTCGGTCTGTCACACAGATACTGCATGCACACGGAACTTTCTTGGAGATGAAACCGTAAGAACCGTAGGTCAAAACCAACAGATAGTTTTGAAAGTACAGAAGTAACGAGATGATAGTGGAGCTCAGGATTGCGGTCATGTATCGCCGATGTTTCAGTAAAACCATCATCTTTTCATCAGTGATGTTAGAAATTTTTTTCACTTCAAACATAAATTTAATAGACCTATACAGGGAAAGAGAGTGGTTTATGTTGAGATGCTGAAGAGACATCATATAGTAACAGCTAAGAATACAATGTGTATCACTGCACTAGCAAATACAGTTAGGTCCATATATATTTGGACACTGGCAAAATGTTTATTATTTTAGCTGCTGACCAAAACATATTCGACTTACAGTTATATAATGAATTTGGGCTTAAAGTGCACACTTAATTTGACACATTATTGACACACATTATTTCTACCTGAATTAAGCAGGTAAAAGGTCTGGAGTTGATTCTAAGTGTGCCATTTGCATTTGGAAGCTGTTGCTCTGAGCCCACCTCATGCGGTCAAAGGATTCAAAACAAAGACCCATAGACGAGATTCAGGAACATTATGAGCGCCAAATCACATTTTAGGATCATTCCTGACAAAAAGAACACATGGTGGCTAAGCACATAAAAAAGGCCTGAACTCCCACGGAGGACAACATTGTGGTGAATCGGAGAATCCTCCTCCATGGAAAGAACACCCCTGTGTTCACAACCTCCAGCCAAGAAGACACTCTGTCCGGGTAGGTGTCGCCCTGTCAAAGGCTACAATCACGAGAAGACTTCACCAGATCAAATACAGAGTTTCACCACATCAACCGCCAATTGACTTTGGCCAGACCACTTCTGGAAAAGCATTCTTGGGACGGCTGAAATTAAGATCAACCTGTTCCAGAATGATGGGAAGAAAAAAGTATGGAGAAGGTTTGGAACAGCTCATGATCCAAAGCATACAGCATCATCTGTGAAACATGGAGCAGTGTGATGCATGAGTGTGCATGGCTTCCAGTGGCACTGGGTTATTGGTGTTTATTGATGATGTGACAGAAGACAGAAGCAGCTGGATGAATTCTGAAGTGTATAGGGATATACTCTCTGCCCAGATCCAGACAAATGGAGTAAAGATGATTGGACAGTGCTTCATAGTACAAATGAACGATGACCCAAAACATACAGCAAAAGTAACCCATGAGTTTTTGAAGGTAAAAAAGTGAATTATTCTGCAATGGCCAAGTCAATATCCTGATCTCAACCTGATTGAGCATGCATTTCACTCGCTGAAGACAAAACCAAAGGCATAAAGACCCACAAACAAACAACAACTGAAATCAGCTGCAGTAAAGGCCTGGCAAAGCACCAAAAAGGAGGAAACCCAGTCTCTGGTGATATCCATGAGTTCCAGACTTAAGGCAGTCACTGCCTGCAAAGGATTCTCAACAAAATAATAAAAATTTTAACATTTTATTTATGATTATATTTATTTGTCCAATTACATTTGAGCCACTAAAAATGGGGGGACTGTGTATAAAACTGGTTGTAATTCCTAAGCTTTTTATGTTATGTTTTTGTTTAACACCTTGAATTAAAGCTTAAAGTCTGCAATTCAATTTCATCTTGATTGTTTCATTTTAATTCTATTATGGACCTAACTGTATATTAACATATTGTAAATATTCACAATATAGCATCTCATTGCTTAAAGGGACAGTCCACCCATCCATGCATATGCAATTTCTGATCATTTACTCCCGTCATGTCTTTCCAAAACTACGGTTGAGGTCAAAAGTTTACATACCTTGCAGAATCTGCAAAATGTAAATTATTTTACCAAAATAGAGGGATCATACAAAATGCATGTTATTTTTTATTTAGTACTGACCTGAATAAGATTTCACATAAAAGACATTTACATACAGTATAGTCCACAAGAGAAAATAATAGTTGAATTTATAAAAATGACACCGTTCAAAGTTACATACGCTTGATTCTTAATACTGTGTTGTGGTTACCTGGATGATCCACAGCTGTTCTTGTTTTGTTTTAGTTGTTCATGAGTCCCTTGTTTGTAAACTGCCCGCTGTTCTTCAGAAAAATTCTTCAGGTCCCACAAATTATTTAGTTTTTCAGCATTTTTTGTGTATTTGAACACTTTCCAACAATGACTGTATGATTTTAAGATCCATCTTTTAACACTGAGGACAACTGAGGGACTCATATGCAACTATTACAGAAGGTTCAAACGATAGTGAAGGCTCACTGATGCTTAAGAAGGAAAAACCACGCATTAAGTAGATCAGGGTAAATTTTACTTATTTTTTTTCTTCTGGGAAACATGCAAATATTTTCTGTAGTTTCTGAAGGGCAGTACTAAATGAAAAATATGATATTTAGGCAAAATAAGGAACATGTACACATCTTCATTCCGTTAAAAGTTTACACCCCTGACTTGTAATGCATCGTTTTTCCTTCTGGAGCATCAAGCATATGTAAACTTTTGAACGGGGGGTAATTTTTATAAATTCATCTATTATTTTCTCTTGTGGACTAAATGCTAATGTATTTTATGTGAAATATCTTATTCAGGTCAGTACTAAATAGAAAAATAACATACATTTTGTACAATCCCTCTTACTTTGGTAAAAAAAAAAAATTACATTTTGCAGATTCTGCAAGGCGTATGTAAACTTTTGACCTCGACTGTATAAGAAATTCTTCTGTGGAAAACACAAGAAGATATTTTGAAGAATGTTTGGTAACAGTTTTCAGTTTCACCTAAAACTTGTTTGGTTACCAGTAATTATGAAAATATCATCTTTTGTGTTCCACAGAAGACAGAAAGTCACACAGTTTTTGGAATGACATGAGTGAGTAAATGATGACAAAAGTTTCATTATTAGGTGATTTCCCCTTTAGGCAAATCTAATTGCAGGGCCATTCTTCACTTTTTATCAAGAAATTAGAATAATGGTAAACAGATGCTGTTCATATATCCCCAATTCAAAACTATTTTATATATTAAATTAATTCTTTTAAATTTTTTTTTAAATAATCTAATAAAAATGCCTACAGCACTTCAAAAACAGCACTATATTTATCAAAGCACCTATACAAGTGTACCATGGTACTGATACTTTTTTTCTTCAAGGAAACCGGTGTTGTAGAATTTGAGTACTTAATGATTTAGATCAGGGATGCCCAAACTCGGTCCTGCAGAGTTTAGCTCCAACCCTAATCAAACTCACCTGAACCAGATAATTAAGGTCTTACTAGGCATACTGGAAACTTCCAGGTAGGTGTGTTGAGGCAAGCTGGAGCTAAACCTTTTTTTCCCCTGCAAGGACAACCGGCCCTCCAGGGGACCGAGTTTGGGCACCCCTGATTTAGATAATGTGAGATTAAAAGTAAATCATTAAACAAATTTACTAATAGGTTAAAACTTTTCCTCAGCAGCCTATAGAAACTGACTTACCTACTATGGAAGGATATTTCACAGAATCCTCAACATACTGGTGCTGTGTCAAAGCTTGGTTTATTAGACCTAGTGATGTGTATGGGACTTTGCTGATAGTGTATATGGATTGGAATAACGTAAAATATGTGTTATTTATGGTTTAGCAGTAAGGAGGGGTTTATATGTGACTCCCTCCCTCTGGTAATACTGGTTAATCCACCTACTGCCTGGCTTTAGGGGTTTTAACTATGGCACATGACAATGCATCATAATTCCCTAAATTCTAGAGCAGGGGTGGCAAACTCCGGTCCTGGAGAGCCGCAGAGTTCAGCTCCAACCCTAATTACAACTCACCTGCCTGTAGCTTCCTAGTAACCGTTCAGACCTTGATTAGATCGTTCAGGTGTGTTTGATTAGGGTTGAAGCAAAACTCTGCAGGGCTGAGGCTCTCCAGGATCGACATTCGCCACCCCTGTTCTAGAGGGATCTTCATGATCAGCTATGCCAGGGGTGCCCAACCCTGCTCCTGGCGATCGACTGTCCTGCAAAGTTCAGGTGTTCTCCAAACCTAATCAACACCACCTGAAGCACTAATTAAGGTCTTCAGATCACCAAAATTAAAGGCAGAGTTGTGTTTGATTAGGTTTGGAGCTGAATTTTGCAGGACAGTTGATCGCCAGGAGCAGAGTTGGGCACCCCTGAGCTATGCAGTTGAGTTAGGGCCGGTTCACACAGAACCATTTTCCCATAGTTTTTTCTTATGTTAACCACAGATGTGTTTGACCGTTGCACACACAATTTTTGCAGTGTCTCGCGCATAACACATTCTAAAAATGTGGCCCTCAAGTTTAAATTAAAATTTTAAACAGAAGCGCCTCCAGGAAATTGTTGATGTGATGGCCGGAGGGGAACAGTAAAAATTCTAGGGTGACGCACTAAAGCATACAGTCATGGCCAAAAGTTTTGGAAGTGACATAAATTTTGTGTTTTGCAAGTTTGCTGCTTCAGTATTTGTAGATTACTTTTCCACGTTTCTATGGTATTCCAAAAAACAATGATAGGCATATAAGTTTTAAAGGCTTTTATTGGCAAAAAAATGTCAATATTTACAGTGTTGACCCTTGTTCTTCATAACCTCTGTAATTCGCTCTGGCATGCTGGATATTAGTTTCTGGGCCAAGTCCTGACTGATGGCGATCCATTCTTGCCTTATTAGTTCTCAGATTTGATCCACTCACCTTTTGAGGACTAACCACAGGTTCTCTATGGCAGTGATCCTCAAATCTGGCTCACGAGATTGACTTTCCTGCAGAGTTTAGCTCTACCCTAATCAAACACACCAGGAAACTCTCGCGATCTCGCCTGCGAAAATGAGTCGAGACATTAGCGGTTGATCCCAGACTAATGGATCAGGCCTCTTTTGTCAATCACCGCCTATTCGAACTACCTTGTAATAAACACAACAGAATAAACCAATTGATTAATTGACAATTTCCCCATTACATTTCCACCTCTTCCAAACACAATTAATGTTAAAACGAAATTACTTTACATTAAACAAATTATTGAACAAATTGAAATATGGCTTTGCATATTGAACAGAATTATGACCGTATTAACTTTGTCTTAATGTTCATATCTGCTGGGTAGTGTAATTAATACTATTAAATACTACCTGTTACAAAAACACACGGCGCTGGCGGTGTTTTTAGCGTCTGAATCTCATGAACTTCATCAGTGCTACTCAGAGTGACTTCACAAACACAGTTTGAAAAAACTACTGTCAAATACACATTGAAACTAAAAGTAAAATACTCTCTTGACTTAAAATTCTTTTGACTTAAAGGTTAATTGGCAGATAAAATGTTGACACTTGTCATTCCCAAAATTCAAAAATAATGAATTGAAAAGTATAATATCCAATCAAAATGATCAAACCAAATATTGAGTGTAACTCATGCTAGCTGTCAAGAACGGCCAGTTCAGACAGATTAAACGGCAGATTAAATTAATGTGATGAGATGGTGCCAGGTTTATGTTCTGTGTTCTTGTGTTTTCAGTCATGTTTGTGTTTCCTTTCAGTTTAGTCTAATTAATTCCTGTTAGTTTCCCTTTGGTTGCTAATTAGTTACACCTGTGTCTCATTTAGTTGTCTTGTTTGCATCTGCCTATATCTACTCCCCATTTTGTTCAGTTCTTTGTCAGTCATTGTAATAAGTAACAAAAAATATAATTCAACGTAATCCTAACTAATGCAAACACATTTTGCAGATCACACATTTGATTTGAATATTGGTTAGGCTTGTTACATGCATAGGCGGAGAGTGTGTAGGGTTGGGCAAGGCTTATCCTTACACTGGGCACAGGTCAGAAATTAAGGGGGCTTGGGGCAAAAAATGCCACCAAATTGAACAAAAATGGACCTGCACAATTAAACGTTAAAAGTCTATCACAGCTGTTGCGAATAAAGTGAAATGAAAATTAAATGAAAGTATCTATTGCGGCTTTAAATTTTGCTCATGTTGTATCATATTTGTATCATATACAAATATTTGTATCATATTTATTTTTACGCATTTCACAGCGCTGCGCATTATAGCAATCACACTCCATTCTGTTGAGTTTATGAATTCAATGACTAATCTGAGGCGTTTAGATTAGTCATCGCTGAAAAGATTTTTGAAAAGAGTTTTGTTGAGTGCATGTGATCATTGACTGAATTCTGCACTCTCGTGCAGGAAACACCACAAGTGTAACGAGGTGGGGAAAAAATCACCCCAAAATACACATTCTTGGGGAAGTTGTTGTGAGCAAAATCAGCAAGTTTTAGTACAATACACTAGCATTAACTAGCATTTTCAGGAAAAAGAAATCACTGCCAGGTGCTTTGCCACTGGCAAGGCAGTCAACTGCCTTTCAGAGTTCCTCTAATGATGGTTCGGCATTCTCCATGATTGGCAGAGATTCAATGGCATTGACTGCTGAGGTGGTTACAACATTCTCCCTGGAGTATAAGCTCTGTATAGTATTGTACCCATCTCCCCATCTGTTTGTCTTTGACTGTGATCAGTTCCCCACTTGCAGATTTAAGGGGGGGGGCAGTTTTACTCTGATTTGGACCTAAAGCTCTTTTGATGCCCTCGTACATTCCTCTGATATTGCCTGTAGCCTGTATGTCATCACTGGGCTGTTGCCAGTATTCATTGGCTCATCTTCTTACTGTCTGCTGAACTTTGCTCCTGGCAACTCTGAGTGCTTGGAGGGATTTTACACTTGGTGAGCGCTTGTATTCAGCAAGGGCATCACGTTTTGCTTTAATAACCGGGGTCATCTCTCTGGACTTGGCTTCAAACCAGTCACTGTTCTTTGAGGTCTTCTTCCCAAAGACTGCGAAGGGCTGTTTTTTGAGTATAAGATTAGAGTAAAGAGTATAAGCTAACCAATCTGAGCCCATTGCGTATTTCTGAGGGAGGGGCTTCATAAAAGCAGGAAATGATCAGCACGTTTATAGAAGAAAGGACAGAGCGGTGTGTGGAATAAAGGTAAGTTATGTGAAAAATAATGCTTTTATCTAAAAACGAAGCATTAACACATGTTAGACTGCACCCCATAAACACAATCAAGCATAGAAAAAAACCAGTCAACCACCCCTTTAACAAGAATCAAATGTTTTTTTTTCATGCTGTATGCCTGCCTGATCCTGCATGAGACAAGAAGGAAACACCGACATAAATACAATGTTTTATTACATGCTCATTTAAAACACCTTCATCTTGCCAGAGCCTGTGTAAAATGGTAAAGTTGTAAAGCACTTAAAAAATGATTCCCGGCTTCATAAAAATGTTGCAAAACAAAAATTCTGCTTGGCATAAACAAGAAAAGATCAATGCATTGCAACTTACTTAGAATGTGAATGTGCTGTGGGCAAGAAACCTGTAGCTGGCATGTGCTACAGTTAAAGGAATCACCGTTGAATTGGATTTTTGCATATTTGAAATGCTTCTTTTTGGGATAGTTCACATTCTGTTAAAAAACGACATGACCTCCAATCTGTTCTTTTCCATACAGTGGAAACATAATTGTCCAGTGTGACTCTTGTACAGTATTGAACATCTTCTAAAGCCTTGTTGGTTTGTTCCTTCCAGTTATTTTACCTGTACTAAAGGAGTCTGTCATGTTGCTTTATATTGCAAACTGCTATTTTGTTATCATATTGCTTAAATATAATAAACACAGTGTATGCTTTGTAGTGCAAGTAATTTGACCCTTTACTGCACTTTCACACATTCACAGAACATAACTTCTTGTAAAATAAGATGGATATCTTCCCTCTATGTTTATGTATGTAAATAAGAGACATTCTAAAACGCTTAACATGAAAAAAGTCCAGAATAACGCAACGCGTTTAATTACGTGTTAAGAGTTTTTCTCCCATAGAAAACCGTTATATTGAAAACACTTAACATTGCTTAATGCACTAAAAAAAGGTGTTTTTAAAAGCCTTTCTGACATAAACTGTCGAATTCAGGAAAACGTTCGTATTTTCAAAATGTTGAAATGTACACCTGCTCCCTACCATGTGTAAATGGTGTGTAAAACGTTCTGTGTTCTTTTTGGCAAACTGATGAGACTGAATTTTGATGCACTGCCATAATAATTACTGCCAATATATAACTGTAAAATGCAGCGCTAGTCACTGTCACTATTTACCCAGCTGTAAATAGAGGATGGGTGGGACAAATAGCGACCAGCCACCCTACTGCCTACAACAATGGTGTAGCGAATCAGCTCATGGGGAAATATGAATAATTAACCATAACTAGTTATAATTAACTATTCATATATTAAATCCGCTGTAGATATTTAGCTGGAAAAAAAAAACCCCAAACTCAGGGTCAACTGTCTTCTAAGAACGTTAATTTCCTGGTTAAGGGAAATAACTTTCTTACTGTACAATTCTTTAAGTTTGTAACGTAAATCTGCATGATTATTGACTCCGGTTATGAGCAAACACTGAACACGTCAAGTGTGATACAAGTAAGGTTTTATTAACTACATAAACACTTAAACTAGTCTAACATACTACATAAACACATAAACTGGTCTAACATCCTACATACACACATAAACTGGTCTAACATGCACATACACACACACACACACACACACCATACATTTGGTATAGAAAGGGTTAAAGTTACTCAGCACGAAGAGGCATAAAAGAATGATTTTATGGAACCATTTTGCATCAAATCGACAGGCCGAGCTAAGCCTGAGGAAAAACTCAGATTCTTAGTTCCACACAAGATCCCTTTAAAGGTGTCACTGATCTTAATTTTATCAATTAAACACCTAAGTTTGAATACTTGCGATTCTGTATGAAAAAGAGTCCTGATGCAATCGTTAAGGCCCCAAGTCTGCTGAAGTTGGTTTGAATGAAAGACCCAGTTCTGAGTCAGAAAATCTTGTATTGAAATGTAAAGACCAGGCCGAAGAAAGGCCTGCACAAATCTTTGGTATCCTAGCTTCATCTCACATTCTCTTAGCTTCTGACCGAACCACCGACTTGGCGGGTCACATGGAGTGTGGCCTTTAAAACCTGCAGAGATTCACGCCTCTCAAGATGGTCTTGTCCAATGAGAAAGGCCGGAATCTCAAGTGGGAGTTTGGAAATACTGGGGAGTTTATGACTCTTTGTCTGTAAGCATGGTATTTTGCATATGTAATTCGCTTGGGTGTGAATGCACAAATTAGTAAAAATTCTTAGAACATCAATATGTTGCATAGGTATCAGCATATAATATACACGCTTGTTTAGATCATCAGAAGGCGAATTCATATTTACTAAACACGGTATATGTAAGGTTATTTGAATGAGTGGTTTATCGTAAGCATGACTAAAAATAGTCTATAATACAACAGATTAATACACAACAGCAATAATATACACAATGGCCTGAAGAATATGGGTGTTCATTCAAAGAAGGTTTTTCTATGAATTAATTAGTAGAACAGTCCCTTTCTCCTGTGCATTTGTACCCCTTGTTTCTGGAGAAAGCAGAATGAGAGCCGGCTCGTATTCCACAAGGTTGTAAATGTATCGGTTTACCATGAAACCAGGGTCTTGGTCGGCGTCCTGGGGTGTTACAAAGTAATTGTGAAATCTAGCTAACAAAATATATAATGTGTGTTGGAGTGGTCCCTACGCACATGGAGAAGTCAATATTACTGTTTACTGCTTTTTTATATTTATAAATTCTTAAAGGGTCATATGATGCGATTTCAAGTTTTCCGTTCTCTTTGGAGTGTTACAAGCTGTTCGTGATAGATAGACCCTAAAGTTGCAAAGACTAAAGTCTCACAACCAAAGAGAAATTCTTTATCAAAGTTAAGACTCTGCCACTGCCCCCTAAAATGGCTCGTTCTAACACGCCCCCTCATGTCTACGTCACGATGTGGGAAGAGTTGCATAACACTGCCCAAATGTTCACGCAAAGAAAGAAGTTTTTATTCTCGCTGTAGTATTGTTGCCGCTGCCATGTTGAGGAGACGCGGTGTGTTTCGTTGTGAGAGCGAAAGTACTTTGTTTGGCCTCCCAAAAGAGGACACGACTAGAAATCATTGGTTAAGTTGTATTTACAACACTGTTGCAGAACCGTTCAACCCAAATATTCAGTTGTTTGCAGCGCATTTTATGGAGGACTGTTTTTTGATCCTGGTAGAGTAGACTAAATGCCGGCTGTTCTGACTCACATTCTGTAAGTAAGTTTTCATTTAAAGAATTTGCCACTGAAGATTAAAACGTGAGTTTTGAGCAGTGTAGAATAGGGCTTGTTGTTTGTAATTTTTCTGATCACAAATGCAGACATGGTTTTTTTTGTTTACGCGGCGCGATGCAACGCAAACGTGTAAAAAGACAGTATAAGTCATTATAATTCCGTAATTATGTCTCCACTGGATGCAAAAAATGCCTAGTTTATAAAGGGTTTTAATGTTTTTGTCTCATCGCAACGGGACACGGCATCACAGTATGGTAAAAGGCGTAAAATTTCAGTCACACGCTTGAGGTATTCGGCCAATGACATTGCACTAGATAGCTGGCCAATTAAAGCACACCTCGCTTTTCAGACCGATGAGCTTTGTAAAAATCGCCGTGTTTCAGAAAGCGTGCATAGATGTGTCAACAATAAATGTACAGTATGTGGAAAATAATGTTTTTTTGAACCTTAAACAGCATAAACACATTTCATTACACCAAATAATGTTCTTTTTAGCAACATCATATGACCCCTCTAAAATGTAAATACTATATCGTTTCCACCGTGATTTGCAAAATCATAACAACTAAAGCGTTTCAGTCAGCTGGAAAAACTCTGTGCCACCAGCGGTCTTTTAATAAAACGCCTGCATTTTTTTTCCAAGCAGGCCCAAAAACTCTTTGGTGGACACACCTTATTGAGTATTTATTGTTAGGCATATGGCCTATTAGTCTTTTTTGCATTTATGCAATATACTGGAGCAAAACCTGAGAAAGTAGGCCAGAATTTTCCACTGCGTTCCTGGACACAACATTTGCGTAGCTGTAATTCATTGTAATTCACAATGCTAATTGTGAATGAGCGTGCACGAGAGCCCTATTTACGAATGATTGGAATTCATTAACATACACATGTTTAACTATCAAATCGGAAGTTTATGAAGCGTTTGTGAATCCAGAGGAGAGTTTTTGGGAAGGTCTGTTTTACACGCAAATTACTCAGAATTTACTCATATATTTATGCAAGTTTCATGAATGAGGCCCATTATTAATAAAGAATACTGTTTACAGACAAGCATATGAGTCCAGAATAAGAACACAACGCGTGTAATTGCACGTTAAGCATTTTCATCCCATAAGGAAAACCTTTAATGTTTAATTAAATGCGTTGTGTTCGTATTATGGGCTCATATCTGCTTGTCTGTACATAGTATGTGTTACAATTACCAGCTGGAGTGCCCATCCATTCTGCTAGAGGGCACTTCACCCTTTACCTTTACGGCTTACCCCGGACTCCATTTCCCATAACCCTCTGCCTAGGAACCAATCTCGGACTCCTACCATTTCCTGTCAGGAGGACTATAAAGGTTGCACTCACACAGACACACATGTACGGTGCGTTCCAAACGGGATATATCACCCTCTGAAGGGCACATCAGAGTGAAAACAATCATGGCTGCCATATTGAAGGGTCGTTCCAAACAGAAGTGCTCAAAACTGGCCACTTCAAAGGGCCCTTCGGAATGAAGGATTTCGAAGGGTACAACTGATAGACACTTTCGGGCTACCATGATCCTTTGCACAGATTCTTTGCATGATGACGGTGCCTCCGTGTGGGCATGTGATGATGAGGCAGAAGGGCACTTCAAGAAACAGTTGTTTGGTCCCCTACACCCTTCAACGCTCTCACTCCGGAGGGTAAACCCTTTGAAGAGATTAGGGCATAGGGATGAGCCCTTCCGAATGGAACGTAGGGTGAGTATTGAATATTTGTAGCTTTATTCCTAGTTTTCGTGTTTCTTTCTGTGTTCCTAGTTTCGACTTTGACCCTGGACTGTTACCTTGTTTTTTTTGTGTGTGATTGTTTGCTGCCTACCCCTGACCATTGCCTGTTTTGTGGATTACACTTTTGCCTCTGCCTTGGAGCAGGTTTCGCCACCATGGTAACTTACGCTACACAGCTACCCTGCTCCAGAACAGGTTTTATTCTGGTTTAGAGATCGCAAACCCAAACTGGACCAATCAGCTGTGAGCAAAGTGACATATCTGATGCAATGAAGCCACTCCCCAGCATCTCTCACTCCAAATTAAAGCAGTTTACAGTCAAAGAATTTTAGAGACAAAATTGCCAAACTTTTGCGGCTACTTATTATATTTACATTATATATAGTTGTTTATAATGCATCTAATACATTCATATAATTATTATATGAAGTGGCAATACATTTTAAGCTTCGCATTTAAATTAAATTAAATATATATCCATGGCATAATTTCATTTGGTGCTGCAAGTGGAGCTCAAATGTAAATTCACTAAAGTTGATCTCTTGATAGGAATCTCAACTGAAAGTCTTTGCTGCACAAATCTGCAAAATTAAATATTCGATATTGCAATGCAATGCAATATTGTGCAGTACTTAAGAGTGTTTCTGCTTCATGTCCAACCCTTGTGAATCAAAATCTTGTTTTCCTGTTCGAGTCGATTAATTGTTTCACTTTCTAATTTTCCACCATGAACGCCGATCTCATAAGTCAATGTTTTATCAAAATAATGATGCCAGTTTCCATCACTCGTAGCTCCAAACCCAAATATATTCACCTGTAAGAGAAAGAGTTATCCATGCATTATTAGTTTCTTTGTCATTGTGAAGAAAAGTCTTATTCAAGATATACATTTTTTAAAAATCTATTATTAGTCAAGAAAACATGCAAAAATAAAAGCCCTCTTAAAAAAAACAAATGTGAGAAAATGATTCCTCCAAAAATAATATTAAATTCAGTTTATTTTTTCTCTTTCATTAAGCAATATTGAGGATGGTATTGCTGAAAGATTTAGGATATGGCACTAGGATATGATTCAGCTCCTCTTGTTTCATTGCTAACACTTTCCTGAAAGGCCTTTTGTTTTTGTGTAAACAGCCTGGACTCTTATTCATGCTAAAACCCACAATCAAATATTTGCTGTCACCCTGGGGCTCTATTCTGACTCCTTTAAATCCCTGTAAAGCCTGGCACTCCCTCAACGATGACGCCAATGCAACGCCACAACTCCGAACGGGAGTTTTACCTCATCACAGATGTGAAGAGCGAACATCAGTGTTAAGAAACCAGTGGATGGATATCTGCCATGCCCTTCTGCCCAGTTATCATAGACGTATCTTATGAATTCTGGGTGGAGGATCATCACCTGAAAACAATGACAAAATTAAAACAGGACATTTATAAAACATGCATTTATAATATCATGTCTTGAGTCTACAGTATCAAGATTTCAATCAGGTAATATCAGTAAGCCATGCAAATCAAAGCAAATTAACATCTGTTATTTGACTGAGTGGTTGATTTCATGAGAAGATTTGTGTTATTTACCTTGACCTTATTTGCTTTGATTGTAGATGGCACTTGTACATATGTTCTGAGTAAACAAACAAATAAATTCAGATCAAAAATCAGATTAAAAAAAGTTGTTAGTTTGAATAAAAAATGTTACTGAAATTTCATTGTAGATTTTTACTGCTGATCTTTAGTCACGTTCCCTGTTTGAGTCTTTTATGCTGACGTTTTGGTCTTTCATGTTTTCTAGTCTTGTAGTCAGTAGTTTCATTGTTTATTAGTTCCTTGATTGTCTCCAGGTGTTCCTTGGGTGCTTCTCATTTCTTATTTGTGCATCCTCGTTTCCTTTCCTCACGTCTTAGCTCCACCCCATTTAGGATACGAGGGAAGGATGCAAGGAAAGGAAATGAGGATGGAGGAATCAAAGAATGAACATTGGAATATTTTTGACCACTCAAGCGTCACTTAAAAGCATCATCAGCTGCGCTAAAGGGATCTGCCCTTATGTTGTTAAAGTTCGTTATTTAAGGTTTTCATAATAAATATTAATAAAGCAAGATGCCCTGATTAAATATACGACATGTATGGTTTATTTAAACTGCAAAGGTAAAATATAAATGTAATTATCCTAACAGATGATAGGGGGAGAGACAACTATTATCAACCCAGTCTCATAAAAATACGTACCTCTGCGTACATTTCTGCAACACCGTTTTTACGTACCTTACTGCACGTTTCGCCGCAGTTTCAAAGAGAAATGTCCACTGAGTGGCGCTAAAACACGGGTTCAATACGTCAACCCTGGCACGTTTTTATTACGTTGATATAGGTACGTATTGCTGTGTTTTTATTACATTGCTTCATGTACGTTTTGCGGCGGTTCAGAATTCAAATATCCGGGGAGTGTCGCTAAAGGTTAATGCTCTGTCGTGTTGGAAATATCCCCTACACCAAACCCATCCCTAAACCTACCCGATATTGTTAACAAATGCAAAACTGATATAAACACGCATTTGTTGATGCAACCGTGCCATTTTAACTTCCTTATATGCAGATTTGAACTGTTTTGTTGAACCGTAGTTACACGGGATTCAAACCGGAGCTCCTCACCTCTCAAGTACATCTCCGTACTCCGTGAGCTACCGAACAAACCTATCGTCTATGAAAACCCATTGATGTGAAGCTGGATATGTGCGGTGCTAACAATCAAAAGCATCAGTTTTCAAATCTCCCAGCATATTAAAAGTGTTTTACTCTTCAAGTAATTGTGCGAAAATTTCGCTTTATTAATCGAAACTCTGTAAATATGTGTGAAAAGGAATAAAAGGTGTCAGAGTTTTACTGCCTCTAGTGTTCATTTCTTTTGGAAACTGCAGTGATATGTACTTATTGGTACGTATTTCGCGTCTTGCAAAAATGTGCCCTCAGGTACGTATTTGCCATGAGACCGGGTAGATTTATATGCATATCAGTTTTTTGCAGAAAAAGACTTCAGCATAGGTATCTGTTAATAAAGAATAACAATTTGGTCCCTCTGTAATTCTCTTTGCCACCTTGAAGAATTCTCAATTACTTAAAGTGTAGACGGCCGGGAAGTAAGAAAACACAAAAGTATTCTCAATACTTCAATTTATTCACAGAAATACAGAACTTATATAGGCATGTCGAGGGGAGTTTCAACCCTTTAACAAATGAGGATATAGATGACATACATATAAGATTTTGGCCAAGAATATGTGTTATACAAAATGGCCACATGTACAGGAAAACATGGACATATTAGGAATAAACTTGGCAAAGGATGCTGAACTATCTTCATAGTTCATCACGAACCTCATTCCTAGCTATCATGTCCTTATTAGGGACATTTGAACCAAGAGAAGCTATGTATACATTTAAGATGCATACTTCGTCATATAAGTAAACATATTTTAAACATAATATCAGATAGAGAGATGGATACAGACGGGATTCAGAGAGAATGCTTGTATATATAGAAGACTGAAGAGAAAAAAAGGAGGGGAGAGACATCTGGAACATTCTCTTAACAAGACAGAGAGTGTTTTCTAACAGTATCCTTGCTCATGACTCCCCAGGAGCCTCCTCACTCCTTGATCCTCCAACCTCCTCGTGGTGCAATTAGAGAGTTGAGATGTCCTTCAAGATGGCTGAGCTCGATTGGTTTCTGGGTCATAGGATGGAGGAGTGAGGAAACGAGGTGGGACATTGAGAAGCAACCCTTGTTTCCCTCATTATTCCTTAAATAATTAGCCTTGTATTTCTGTTGGTGTTGGTTGGGTCTCCTGCGTGTTTTATTCCCTAGCTGTTAGCTGGTGTTCAGTTTCTTGATGCTTTGTGTTTTCAAATCTTGTTTTTTGCTTGTTTGTTTTGACTTGTTTATTAAAGGGGTCATATGATGTTGCTAAAAATAACATTATTTTGTGTATTTGGTGTAATGGAATGTGTTTATGCGGTTTAAAGTAAAAAAAACACATTATTTTCCATATACTTTACATTATTGTTTCTCCTCTCTGCCCCGACTTTTTGAAACACTCAATTTTACAAAGCTCATCGTTTGAAAAGCGAGGTGTGCTCTGATTGGCCAAGCCAATCCTGTGCGTTTTGATTGGCCGAATACCTCAAGCGTGAGACGAAATGTTACGCCCCTCACATACTGTAAAGCCCTGTCCGGCCAGAGCGATGATTCAAAAACATTAAAACCCATTACAAACGAGGCATTTGTTGCATCCAGTGGGGACATAATTACTGATTATAATGACTTATACTGTCTTTTTACGCATTGCGTTGCATCGTGCCGCGTAAACATAAAACCCTGTCCTGCATTTGTGATCAGAGAATTACACCTACCGTGCTATTCTACACTGCCCAAACTCACGTTTTGAAAGTCATCAAAAAAAAAGAACAATAAAGGGCATCCTTTAAATGAACGTACTTAACCAAGGAGTCCAACTGCCGGCTTTTTAGTCTAACGTTACTCTCCCGGATCGTAAAACATCGCTCCATAAATGTGTCATGATCCACATCACTAAGTTGATGTATTTCCTCAGCGACCAGCACAGATCAGCTCCAGGCATGACGAAGCGGATATCGTCCTCTTTTGGAAGACCAAACAAAGTAGTTTCGCTTTCACAACGAAAAAAACAGCGGCCTAGCGTGATGGGAAGCCCCTGCTTAGCATGCGCTGAGGCTGGGATAGAGTGAGCAGAGGCGGCGGGGTCGAGAACGGCGCGTCCCTGCGAAGGATCGTGAAGACGGTGAAAGCCGAATCCTCTATCACACACTAAGTTTGATGTATCCTCAGCGCCCAGCACAGATCATCTCTAGCATGACTGAAGCGGATAATCTCCTCGTTTGGAGGGCCAAACAAAGTAGTTTCACTTTCACAACGAAACACACAGCGTCTTCAGGACATGGCGGCAGCAACAATACTACAGCGAGAATAAAAGTTACGCCTTCTTTCTTTTGCGTGAACATTTGAGCAGCGTTACGCAAATCTTCCCACATAGTGACGTAGATATGTGGGGGTGTTAGAACGAGCCGTTTTAGGTAAGCGTGGTTGACTTTTAACGTTTATAAAGAATATCTCTTTTGATTTGAGACTTTAGTCTTTGCAAATGTATAGATCTTCTTTATGCACCAAGAGATTGTAAAACTCCAAAGAGAAAGGAAAAAAATTAAATCGCATCATATGACCCCTTTAATTAAACATTTTATTAATGTTTATTCACAATCATGTATAAAATATTTGTACCTATATTAAGGAAATACATTATTTTTAAAATGCATATAATTAATAGATAGTTTTACAGTTTTTGTTTTGTTTAGTTTTTTTAGTGTATTACAGGATGTTTAACTGTATGTACATTCTTGTGTGTGATATATTAAAGGGGACATCGGATGCCCATTTTGCACAAGTTGGTTTGATTCTTTAGGGTCTTCATGAAATGTCTGCATTATACTTTGGTTAAAATTCCTCAATGATCATTTAAAACAACACCCTGTTTACCTTGTCAAAAATAGATCTGTTCACAGTGACCCGTTTCCGTGCATGTCCCTTTAAATGCTAATGAGCTACTGCTCACCCCGCCCCTATCTTCCGTTAAAGTCACCATTCTTATTCATGCAGTTATAACTACTCAAATGATTTAAAATTCATTTGTAAATGACTTAGTCATTAACAAACCCCTTTATAAACCCTCTACAAAGGCAACCTTAATGTAGTGTAGTGGACGCGACAAAGTGACCGTTGCTGAACTTTGTGTCAGTACGTCATAAATAGAATGAGGTAGCAGTTTAATGTCGGGGATTTGTCGTGTCGCACCGCATCCAGTTTAGAACAACTCACGTGCCACTGGCAGTAGTTGTTGCGTCCGCACCTCTCGCATCCGGTGTAGGCAAGGTGTGAGACTGTTAACTTTAGCCGCATTCGTTGTGGAACTGGCTAACTAGCACATTATTAGGAAAGGCAATTTGCAAAGATTCATTAAAAACTTATACTCACTTCTTCTGTTGGTGAAGCTACTATCCATCCTTCAGGAACAACTTTTTAGCACAACCTCCTTTGTACTGACCCTCATTTACAAAAGAAGTCTGGTGTAAAATGATATGCGCAAACAAACGCTTTTAGGTAGATCAGGCTTTTTCTTAGCATCCGTTTCCATAGCGACTCGTCGATTCGTCACTCTGTTGAGAATGTCTTGAGTCTTAACCAGGAACATACTCAGAGTTGAATGAACTTACTCCCGGACACGTTTTTGGAACCACATACGAGTAGGCAAGGTTTGGGGTTAATCAACCGAAAGTTCAGGGTTTAGATGACGGTAAGTTAACCGTGCTTTCTGGAATACACCCCTGACATGAAGCCTGAAGATCATGCTTGACTATAATTTTTAGAATGATCCAAAGAGAATCTTGAGCTGGGAGGAAAAAACATCAAACTGCCTGTATAACAGTCACATAAACAATGTTACTTATTTGATTTGTGACCTAGAAGTAAAGCGCAATATTAAATATGTCTTAATTTGACTTCTTAATTTTTGTGTTTTTTTTTTTTTTTTTTTAAAGCAATGACTCAAACCCTTTATACTCAACCTCCAGATGAATAGCTGCTTGCAATCATTATTAAATTGGTGCGATTGGTATTAAGGGAGACGTGTGACCAAAAACCTAGAAATGTATCAGTTGTCAAGCCATGCAAATGCTCACAATGATCTGGAATCAAGTCAGCACATAATATCAGCACACATTCACAACACAAAGGGCAGAAGACTTCTGTAGAACAGATGGAAAAAGAGTAATTGTAAAATTATTGCTCAAAGATCTGCTGGATGTCAGCTGCCAAACAACAGATGAGGTACTTTCACTTGATGTACTGTGGACCATTGCCACCATGTTAACGCTAGTTCCAGAAATGAGTTGTATGCTGACATTTACATTTGCCTCAGTAATGCTTTTTCGACTAGTTCAGTTTCATGCCATTTCTGGCTTTCAAGGGCCCTCCAAAAACTAATTGAGCAGTAGTAGGCCTAAGACATCTACAATAAAGAAATATTACCAATATATACACTGCTTGCAAAAATATTTAGTCTAAAAACCAGCTGGCTTTGCTAACCAGCTAAACATTGACCACTTGATTAACATAGAAAAGGTTTAGGTGGTCAGAAACCATTGTGCTATGTTAACTGTAAGCAAATAACTTGTGTTAAATGTCACATCATGATTTAAAAAAATTAATAAATAAAAAAATAAAAAAAGTCAAAAGGATTCTTCCTTACTTGTAAATAATACATAAATCTTAAATGCATCACAGTAGGTTAGTGTGAACCACAGAAAGTGAGCAGTCATTATGGTAAAATGATCGTTCTATTAATAAGATAAAGGACCAATTTCATTCAAAATATTTCAATATGAGTTACCATCGGCCAAATAGCTTCAATATGAAGTAACATGCCACTGTGAGACATTCTGCGTGTTCTGTAAAATAATGTTTGGTTAGGTTAGGCCTAATGTACAAACTATTGCTTATTATTTTTGACGCAAACTTCAGTAATGTGAAACCTTCAGGGACAAACTCACTGAGATTAAGGAAGAAATCTTGAGAAAATAATGTGGTTAAACTTTCAAAATAGAAAGAGGATTGCTCACATCCGGTCATGTCATTCAGATTGTGATTGTAAAGGTGTGTCTGGAGGATATTTTTTTCCACCTTCCTGGTTCTGCAGCAACAATCAACAACCATTTCACCACAATCACTTCCTTTTGGTATAAAGCCATGTATTGTGAAAGGTGTAGACAATAGAGTTTGTGAGGAGCATTACGTACCTGAGCATTCATCATATACGCTGGTCTTTGGTAGGACAAATAAGAACTAAGTATCAAAGAGCTGAAGTCAAGTGCTCTGATGTCAGTTTTCAACACTTAAAATGTTTCCTGTACAGCAAAGGATTCATGTGACACTGAAGACTGGAGTAATGATGCTGAAAATTAAGCTTTGCTATCGAGGAATAAATTAAGTTTTAAAATGATATTAAAATAGAAAACAGCTACAGTAAGTTGTATTTCACAATAGCATATCACTATTTTTACTGTAGCGAGTAAATTACTACTGATTAATCCTCGTCTGTCAATGGAGACAAGGCAATGGTTAGGCCTGGGAATCGACCTGAGAATTATTTATGACTTTGCATGTTAAACCATTTATATGCCAAGGAAGTGAGTGATCAAGAGATGTGTACTTAAGAAACACCACCTCCTCTGTGAAAATGATATGCGCAAACAAACGCTTTTAGGTGCCTTCAAAAACAAAAGTAATCCATTGCGTCTTCAGTGGCTCAGATGTCGGGAGTAAATGACAACTGCTATATTCATTAATACAACCAACAACAAAACACCTAAATCGCTTAGGAGACATTCTTGTGTACACCTGCTTCGGCGTCGAAACAATGGCGGACTGATGAAAGCTCACTCAGGGCAGGTCTGTGATAAAACACTAGTGTCAATCAACACTCGTGGGAGGGGTCTTGGCCTGTGTGACGTCACTCTGCCAAGAATCTGAGAATGGCTTGATCCGAAAAAGTGCTTATGATTTGTGGGGATTAAAATTTTTTTGTTTTAAAAAGAGCACTGGGTGGACTTTTATCATTGTAGGGTGGTTGTGTACACACACTGCCAACACACATTTATGTTCAAACACCATGTAAAAGTGAATTTAGCATCCAATGTCCCCTTTAAATTTTATCACCTAGTTTACAGTCTTGTGTTCATAAATTTTTTTCAGGTTGATTTTACTGTGTGATTTTTTTAGTGGTGACGGCACTGAAAGCCCACTGTAACATGCCAGAATCTTAAAGGGAAAAAGCACCAGATGGGTTGAGTTGTTTAAGTCCATGGCGCTCTCGGGATACAGAAACCAGTGAGTCATCTTTGACCCCACATCCTTCTGTCAGGCCTTTATTTATCCTGAAAGAAAAACACACGAGCTTGAGGTGTGCATGATATTCTAATGAAAAACTGTTGAGGCATCTAATCTGATCTCATGACTCATGGCAGAGGTATTTTATAGTACTGAGACACTATTATGAAAGTGTTTTTTTTTTTATGGTTGTAGATTCAGTTAAAGGAGTAGTTCACCCAAAATAAAAACGTGCTGAAATTAACTCTCCTTTAGACCATCCAAGATGTAGAGCAGTTTCTTTCTTCAACAGAACAAATGGAGAAATGTAGCACTACATCACTTGCTCACCAGTGGATCCACTTTAGTGAATGGGTGCCATGCTATAAGAATGAGTCCAATCAGCTGATAAAAACCATCATAATAATCCACACAACTCCAGTCCAACAATTAACATTTTGTGAAGAGAAAAGCTGTGTATTTGTTATAGAAAAATATCCATCATTAAGACATTAACTTCAAACCACTGATTCCACCTAAAATACGAGTCCTCTATTGAGGAATTTATCTAAAAATCTTAACTAAATGGCGGGCCCCCCAACCACCAAAGCCTGTGGGCCCAGCTCGTCCTCCTCCTCCTGTGAGAGCCCTCCGGCCGCTGCCACAACACCAGGACCCAAACTCTCCATCTGCTGTAGGTGAACCAAAAACAACTGATAGCAGCTCTCAGTGATACGTGTCGGGTCCCCGCTATGATAGCAGCAACATTCACGAAGGCTTACAGAACACACAGAGGTAACTGTAGTTGGTCAGGTCTTCTGTCACGCTGTTGAGAGAACACGCTGGAGTCACGAGGAAATGTTTAACAGTCTTTAATCAAGAAACACAGAAGATAATCCACAATGGGCATTTGAGCCAACATGCGTAGACCTGACAAACACAAACTGAACAGACTAGGACTTAAGTACACAGGGAAATGAGGATAATTAACTAAACACAGCTGGAAACAAATGATGAACTAATCAGGGAACCTAATGGAAACAGGAAGGACCAAAAGACACCGGACTAATGACTGATCTTTGTGTGAATGTCCACAAAACTGGAAGACTTTCTGAATGTATGTAAGCAGTAGGCTATTTTAGAAAGGAACATTTAAAATTAGGGAGAATCAATAAATTATGAATAATTTGTAATCATGTAATCCATAAAAAAAGTAACTGTAGTCTGATAACTAGTATTTTAAAATGTAATTTAATCTGATTAATAGAACTTAATTTTTGGAATCTTATTACATAATCCAGATTAGCATCAGTTCTAACCAGCTCTCTCTCTCTCTCTCACTCGGGGGGGAGGAGTCTCCGTCTCTTTCTTCCTCTTCCCCTTCCCCTCTCTCTCTCTCTCTCTCTCTAGATATATATAACACACACAATAAAGAAAGCAGGAAATAAAGATCCTCACAGATCTTTTTAATGACTTTGACAACAAAAGCTCACACTGCCCTCTAGTGGACACATGCACACATACTGCTCACTATGAAATTGAAATCTTTTTTTTTGTTTTGGCTTTTTTTGTTTTACTGATCTAAGCGCTAGACCTGACATGAAGCCTGAAGATCATGCTTGACTATAATTTGAGAATGATCCAAAGAGAATCTTGAGCTGGGACGAAAAACGTCAAACTGCCTGTATAACAGTCACATAAACAATGTTACTTATTTGATTTGTGACCTAGAAGTAAAGCACAATATTAAATATGTCTTAATTTGACATCTTAATTTGTGTGTGTGTGTTTTTTTTTTTTGTAAAAGCAATACTCAAACCCTTTATAATCCACCTCCAGATGAACAGCTGCTTGCAATCATTATTAAATTGGTGCGATTGGTATTAAGGGAGACGTGTGACCAAACACCTAGAAATGTATCAGTTGTCAAGCCATGCAAATGCTCACAATGATCTGGAATCAAGTCAGCACATAATATCAGCACACATTCACAACACGAAGGGCAGAAGACTTCTGTAGAACAGATGGAAAAAGAGTAATTGTAAAATTATTGCTCAAAGATCTGCTGGATGTCAGCTGCCAAACAACAGAAGAGGTATTTTCACTTGATGTACACTTGGTTAGTTTACTGTGGACCATTGCCACCATGTTAACGCTAGTTCCAGAAATGAGTTGTATGCTGACATTCACATTTACCTCAGTAACGCTTTTTCGACTAGTTCAGTTTCATGCCATTTCTGGCTTTCAAGGGCCCTCCAAAAACTAATTGAGCAGTAGTAGGCCTAAAACATCTGCAGTAAAGAAATATTACCAATATATACACTGCTTGCAAAAATATTTGGTCTAAAAACCAGCTGGCTTTGCTAACCAGCTAAACCTTGACCACTTGATTAACATAGAAAAGGTTTAGGTGGTCAGAAACCATTGTGCTATGTTAAGTGTAAGCAAATAACTTGTGTTAAATGTCACATCATGATTAAAAAAAAAAAAAAAAAGTCAAAGGATTGTTCCTGACTTGTAAAATAAATCTTAAATACATCACAGTAGGTTAGTGTGAACCACAGAAAGTGAGCAGTCATTATGGTAAAGTGATCGTTCTATTATAGAGGATCAATTTAATTCAAAAGATTTCAACATGAGTTAACATCGGCCAAAAATAGCTTCAATGTGAAGTAACATGCCACTGTGAGACATTGTGTGTTCTGTAAAATAATGTTAGGTTAGGCCTAATGTACAAACTATTGCTTATTATTTTTGATGCAAACTTCAGTAATGTGAAACCTTCAGGGACAAACTCACTGAGATTAAGAAATCTTGAGAAAATAATGTGGTTAAACTTTCAAAAGAGAAAGAGGATTGCTCATCCGGTCATGTCATTCAGATTGTGATTGTAAAGGTGTGTCTGGAGGATATTTGTTTTTTCCACCTTCCTGGTTCTGCAGCAACAATCAACAACCATTTCACCACAATCACTTCCTTTTGATATAAAGCCATGTATTGTGAAAGGTGTAGACAATAGAGTTGTGCGGAGTGTTCGTACTGGCATTCATCATATATGGTCTTTGGTAGGACAAATAAGAACTAAGTATCAAAGAGCTGAAGTCAAGTGCTCTGATGTCAGTTTTCAACACTTAAAATGTTTCCTGTACAGCAAAGGATCACGTGACACTGAAGACTGGAGTAATGATGCTGAAAATTCAGCTTTGCTATCGAGGAATAAATTCAGTTTTAAAAATATATTAAAACAGGAAACGGCTACAGTAAGTTGTATTTCACAATAGCATATCACTATTTTTACTGTAGCGAGTAAATTACTACTGATTAATCCTCGTCTATCAATAGAGACAAGGCAATGGTTAGGCCTGAGAATCGACCTGAGAATTATTTATGACTTTGCATGTACTTAAGAAACTTAAGAAACACCACCTCCTCGGATTCATGCCTCATATCTTGATCACCAGCAGATTTACACATTCTTGAAGGTTATTGCTATTGTTCCATATTCCAATTTCCAAACAAACCGGTAGGTTTTAAAGTTTAACTTTTATATTAACTAATGTAAATTAACATTCTAAAAAAATACTTCTAAAGCATAGTTGATAGTAATTGTTTAATGGAACGGAGTTAGTTCATAGCTCATTTTTAGTTCATGTTAATGCATTAACCAATGTCAACTAATGTAACCTTATTGTAGACTGTTATTCGTTGTAAATAGAAATGAATTTGAATGTTATAGCTGAAGTGTCACACATCACTATAGTGTATATAGTTTCTAGTCTAGGCAAATTATAACAAGTCTTGAAGAAACAAGGGTGTTTTTTAACAAAGATTAATACTGTAACAAATGTATTGCTCATTTTTAGTTCATGTTAATGCATTAACCAACGTCAACTAATGTAACCTTATTGTAGACTGTTATTCGTTGTAAATAGAGATGCATTTTTAATGTTATAGCTAGTGTAGCCTATAGGGCAGTCGCTCACAGAAACGCAGTTCTTGACTTTGGAAATACCCATCTCTCGCGTTTTGTTTGCCAATTTTTTTTAAAGCTGATTCAAAAGAAACGAATAATGTTAAAGGGCAATATTACGAACAAACCGCAGTCCTTATGGATTTAATATGCAACAAACACTTTTTCACCGCTGGCGTTTCTTCATGTTCTTCGGTGCCACAGACATTTAGCTCTTTAATAGGCTATACCTTGCCTTGACATTTGTTTTAGACCAAGCAAAGTTATGATGTTAGTAGTAGTAGGAATATTAACGACATAATAAATGGCACTTTTTTTCTCTCTCTCTCTCTCTTTTGTATGTTTTCCAATTGTAGGAGTCTAAACCCTCGTCAGCCAGTTGAAATTATGGTTCCTTTCACTAAACCGAGGTCTTTGCACATCACAGCGCTCTTCACATTTGGCATCATCTTTCTTTTTATGCTGTTCCAAAACGCGGTGATCTATACTTTCCTCAAAACATCAGTTGCTTCCACCCGCAGAGGTCTGTGCGCTTGTGATAAATGTGTCGCGGATCTGAACGATACTGATTGGTTCTTCATGCGGTTCAACCCCACTGTTCCATTTCTGCTGAACAGAAGAAACGGCGTGTTACGGTCAGACGTCTACAGCTGGTGGACGGTACGTGAGTTCAGTCGAATCAAACACACTACGTAGACAATGGTAATAATAATTACTAATATTTAAGGGTTTATTTTGAAATAATTTGTAATAATGGGAACCAATGTGTGTTCTTAATTTAAGGATCACATTCGGTTCTTATTAAAAAGCTCTTGTTAAAATGGTTCAGACTATTCACACGTTGTATCATAAATGGATATTAGTTCTTGTATATTTTCTGTATGCGCGGTGCGAGAATGCAAAGGGAACTAAGCACGCAAGCCGCGACACATTACTGTTGCCAGATCTAGCTAGATTAATGAAATATGTCAAAACTCTTTAGAAATAAAGAACGATATAAAAGATTCCAGTGAAGAATAAAGGCAATGGTTTTTCCAGAAGGGGAATTTGTGATTGTCAAACACTTATTTATTTTTTTTATTTATTTATTTAATTTTTTTTCTTCCCCAACGGTTCTTCATATAAAGCATAAGATCATGAAATTTCTTAGATCTTTTTAAGTTGTATGCATTTCTGCTTCTAAAACGTTTCTGTAATATTTGTTTTCTGTGCTTAAAGGAAATTATAAAAATGGAAAGAAATTAAGTTAATTTCGAAGTAATTATTTTACCTCAAAGATTTTAATCTTGGCAGAAACAAATGTAGTATTTCTATGTATTTATCTAATATTTAAGATTGTGTGGACCACTTTATTAGCTAAACTAATATTGCCATTAAAATTTTGTTTTCATTTTAAAATGTGTTTTTCCAGAATCCTCTTCTGAAGGCTCAAACTGATCATACGTTTTAATATTTGTATAGGGTCTACAAATTGAGACCAATAAGGTTACCTACACAGATGTGGTGGACACATTGTTTTCTGTCTTTCCTGATGAAGAGCACTACTCAGACGCCGGTCCAGATCGCTGCAGAACCTGTGCTGTGGTGGGAAACTCTGGGAACCTCCTGAGATCCAATTATGGGCCTCTCATAGATCTTCATGACTTTGTCATAAGGTCAGTTATTTTAAATTTTGAAGTCTTGACAATGTATATGACCAAAGATGATTGTTAAAATGCATTTTCATGCTCAGGATAAACAAGGGTCCAACAGAAGGTTATGAGAAGGATGTGGGGTCTAAGACCACTCACCGGATTCTCTACCCTGAGAGCGCCGTGGATTTAGACAACTCAACCCACCTGGTTCTTCTGCCCTTTAAGATCAAAGACATGCGCTGGCTCATCAGTGCCTTCACCACTAAACACATCACACGGTGAGATTATCATCAATATTCATTCACAGATTTAAGAGAAACAGGCCTTCAGACATTTTACAGCAATCATCTTAATTTAATGAATCTTTGTGTTTCTTCAGCACTTACATTAGAGTGAGACATACAGTAAACGCTAACAGAGACAAGGTGAGAATCATATCTATCAATCAATATAACTTTTGACTTTCACATATTGATCTACATAGTTTTCCTCAACAAATATGCACGATTAAGTCAATAATTGTTTTGATTTGTCTTTAAGGTGATGATCATCCATCCTGAATTCATTAAATATGTCTACGAGAGCTGGCTGCAGAAACATGGCAGATACCCATCCACTGGATTCATTACACTGATATTCGCTCTGCACATCTGTGATCAGGTAGAAGTTTTTTTGCCTCTTATTTCAATTCCTCTAACATTTGTCTCGCAGAGCCAGACATTTCACAGAAGAGCGTACGCTGCTTGCGTTCAGTGGTTATTCTCCAAAATGGCACTACGGTGATGCGGAGAGACACAGAGGAGACAAATGGTTGAATAAAGGTTTTTTTTCTTTTTCTTTTTTCTCGCATACAAAAAGTATTCTCGTCGCTTCATAACGTTACGGTTGAACCACTGATGGCAGATGGACTGTTCTGATGATGTATTTAATACTGTTCTGGACCATGACCGTGCAATTTACTTGGCAGTCAATGGGACAGGCACAAGCCTCCCGGTTTTTATCCAAAATATCTTAAATTGTGTTCCGAAGACGAACAAAGCTTTTACGGGTTTGGAACGACATGGGGGGGTAAGTGATTAATAACAATTTTCGTTTTGGGGTGGAGTATCCCTTTTAAGTTGAGTCTTGAGAGACGAACTGATTAATAGGACCAACCACAGTTTGTTTTGGTTTTAAATGCCATTTAGAGACAAGGTATAGTAAATGGTTTGGCATTTATTTGATAAAAAAATACAGTAAAAACACGTAAAAAAAATGTGTGCCATCAATGTTTAAGGTTTACTTTGTAAATGGATTTGCGTAGTAGGCTACCATGAGCTCTGTTATGACTTGTTTGCTCTTTGTCATTAGTAACATGACTGTGACAAGTCTAATTTAATCTAAGCCAAAGTGCATTTCAAGCACTGATGTACTGATTTGTCTGTCTCTCACATAGGTCGATGTTTTCGGGTTTGGAGCTAAAAGTGACGGGAACTGGCATCATTATTTTGACACAAGCTTGACTCACTTTAGCAGAGGCAGTCACGGCGGAGACTTTGAAAATAAGACCATGAATGAGCTTCTATTGTTAAACAAGATTTCTATACATAAAGGGTGGTAATGATAACCTTTTTCTCATTGTGTCCCTGGCACGGGCTTTTAATGAAACCTTTTGATAAGCCTGCATTTTCAAAACAGAATTATTTATGTATTTATTCACCTGTATTTAACCAAGAAAAATAAGACCTTATTATTTATAATAGCATATTGCTCTTGTTAATGGGGAATGTGGAACAATTAGAAATAATTAAGATTAAATTCAACCGATTATACTGAGGCAAAGAAATAAAAATACATAAGATTGAATAATGAATGGTATGCAAACAATGCTTTCACAAACAAAACGGTTTTAAATGTATACTTTTTAATAGTATTGTGTACCGTTATGGATTTAAGTTAAATATTAAAGTAGATTTCACATGAAACATCAACTGCAATCTTATGAAATTTCACAAATTATCACATGACTAAATATTCTCACATGACACTTAAATTATATTTCTGTATTTATATGAAAAGGTCAAGTCTTGGTTATTCACATTGAAGTAAGAGCATTTAAAAATTGATGTGAATACTATGAACACACCCCATGAACATTATTTCTTTGTCCCATATAAGAAACAATTATGACTTATGTCATTATGATAACTATTTGTCAGTGCAGAATTTTTTGCCTTGCGTTGTCTTAAGTATTAAATTACACTGTGTTATATATTATGTATGAGTCCATGCCTGTTGCATACATGATTTACATTGCTTTTTTTTTGTCAGGTTGCACTTAAAGCCTTTTTGATTTGTCACAAAAACTCTTGAACATAAAAGATCGGTGACGTGTGCGTCTCTGTATCACTGTGACTACCATAGTATTCATGTGTATTCTGAACCCTGTACCTCATTGCACAGCATCTGTGGGTGATTTAGAACGCCTCCATAAACAATGAGTCTACACATGTATGCTTTGCTGTATTCTATAATTTGAATGACTGAAGAATAGAAAATGGTCAAGAAGAAGAAAAAAATCCGGATTTGCATAACTGGTGTGCCTGCCTTGGTGAACCTAAAATGTCTAAATGTTTTGGCTGAGTGAAAAATAAAAATAATATAAAATAAAAAGATGAATTATAGCAAATGCAATCTTTAACCTGGGCTAGTAATCCAACCTCTACGAACATACTAAAATAAGGGAATATTTAAGACTTCGTGAGAAACTGCAAGCAAACTATTTATCTATATTTATATATGCCCTATATAGCCCCCATAAACACTGACTGACTTTATGGGGGCTATATAACCATCTTCCAGCTGTTTTTCCTGATTACAAAGTTAAAGGCATTATAGCACACTAATACACTAGGCATATGGTGGTCAATAAAATTCAAAAGACACTATCAGTCAGATGTTGTTATATTTGTCACATTCGGACTCCAGCATATGTTGAATGTTCTTCTGTAAATGAGGTGTGCAGCATACATTTTTATCTGATTATAAATATTTACCACCTGCTGATCACGAGATTTTAACGTTACTCACAGTGGGCTTTTTTCCAAGAACCACGAGATTATTAAATGTCTGTTTAAACAAAAGTATAGGCTAAAGAGCTAAATGTCTTCTATAAGAAACAGACTGAGTAATAAGCATTATTCACTGAAAACAATGGCCCTCGCTGTGTTTATGAAAATTGATGAGAGAATTAGCGATGGACGCCAAGAGGTCCTCGCTGTAGCTGGATCAGATCCAATACGTACAATACGAACATGCACAGTATTGGATTTACTGTGGGGCTGTCATTGAAGCTGGTATTTAATGTAAATTAAACTGTAATTATTACGAGATATAGGCCTAGGTGTGTTTCATAGGCTTACACAAATTATATTATACTGTGATTTTAAACTAGTAGTGTATTCAAACTTTATTTAAGCAACGATGGCGTAGTTTTGAATGAAGTAGTTTTGGTATGTAAGCTGTGTTTATTTTTTATTAGTTTGATTTTCCTCTGATAGTCTAGTCAAGATAGTTAGATCTAGTTCTGTCAAAAATTCGTTCATGAATCAAATATTTTTCGTTCTCACTCTCTCTGTGCTATACGTGACAGAGTATAAAAGTTATAGGCCTACTCAAATATGCGGACATACATTTTTATACCATATAAAAAGAAAAATAATCCTGTTAATTGGGGTTCCGTATAGCCGATAGAACGTTATCCCGGGTTATCCCGGGTTTTTACAGTTAATCCCATGTCCAGCAAATAAATACACACACGGTCGGAGACAAGGTTGTATCAGACGGTATGAAAAGCTACTAATGAAACATTTCTTTGACCTGACTGAGGCGTTATTAGCGAGGTAAAGTCTTCATATAAATTGAATGGTTGTTTTTAAAATTATTGTATTATTATTATTGAAAATGTTTGTAATAGCTATATTAGAATAATATAAAATCTAAATAAACAAAATGGATCGACATTAATCTAATATCCCCAATTAAATTTAAATAAACATGACATATACAATCAAAAAGACATTTAGGCTAACTCTAATAGAGTGATGTATATCTTACTAATTAGCTATTTACAGTGCAACATCTGCATATAAATCTTGTTACATCCTTATAATAATGGATACAGCACTGATGTGCATCCTGGCGATAACATATGAAATGCAGGCTATTCAATAAATAAATAAATAAAGCTTTGGAGTTGCCAGTATAGACGAAAACATCACGGATGAATTTAGACATTAAAGTTTTTACATTGTAATGTAATGTAGGTCAGCGTGTGTAGATATGTAATGTAGGTCAAAAACCCTTGCTACATGTACTGCGTGTAGTATTACTTAGACAAAGTCGTTAGATAGGTCGCTTGGATAAAAGCGTCTGCCAAAATGATAAAAATGTAAATAAAAATATGAATTATTTGAGACTCTACAGGCATGCGCGTAAATATACATACGTAGGGTATCGGCCAGCTACGTAGGGTGCTGCAGGCTGCAGCGAGGGACAGAATCATGGACGATTTCACGACGACCGTTCTCTAAAGAAGGGGCCTCATTTTACAGGGTGTCCAAGTAAAGAATTACAAATACGCCGTTACAGTAATTAAGGAGGGTTTATCAGTTATTGTACTTTTTTTGAGTAGTTCAAAGGTGCTTTTACTTGAGTACATTTTAAAGTGATGTATCGGTACTTTTACTCCGCTATTTTTACATGCTTATTTTTAATTTTATTTTTATCCATCAACATGACTGGATAGAGAGTAATAGGTCTCGTGAATTTCGTCAAATCAAATTGTGCATAGAAAATTTTAACCACCAACTGTTTATCATGGCTGCTGGAAGCGCATTCTTCAAGCATCAATTCAGTCGCATCTTCCTCTAACTTAATGTTAAGGTAAATTTCGGATTTCTGATTACTAAATGATTTGTATATATGCTTGCCTATCTACACGGCCTGACATTTGGTGTGAGGTTGCGGGTATTGCGTACAGTGTTAACTCCCAAAAGTGCCACGTTCAGTAAATTCCCCACTCACTCACTTATGAGACCCTGCCTCGTCTCTCTCTCGCGTGCGTTCTACAGCAGTCACTTGGATAAGTCGTTGTTGCTTGTTGAACTTGACTTTTGATGAGTTTGAGCGCGTGATGTGCTCTGTGAAAAAGTGTGTTGGAAACACAAATTGAGGACCAATCTGCACCTTATTCTTCCCTTATTGAGCCCGTGGCGTTACTGACTGGATCTGTGCCAGCGTGTGATGTAATAAAACTGCAGCTCGTTAATAAACGGTTTAAAAAAAAAGTCAATTTTATACAATCCGCCTTTCAATTAGCAAGTGCACTCGCGCATAAACAATTTTCAAGTTCAACACTTTTTGTTCCGTTCAGTTGTGGATGCTGCTGATTCACCGAGACGCGCGGCTCAGCAAAGAGACATGCGTGAGTGTGTGTGTGTTTTCCTTTGAAAAATTTTCCCCAGAAATACTTCGCTATTTAATGCATTTTTCCTTACAAATTGTATTATCAGCATAACAATTCGAGTAAATGTGTAAAAGGTATGGCATGAATTTGCCATTCCTTCTAGAACAATGTGCATTTATGTCAAAATTGTAACAATTTATCAAGTTTAGTTATTTTTATTTCTTGATGCAAAACGCTAAAACTGGCACCGTTTTGGAGAGAAATGGGCTCTCATTTTAACCCATATCATGTTGTGTGATGCTGAACTATGAGTTTCTCATGGTGTTTGTATTTGAACTGTCCTAAACATTAATATTTTATGTGCAACAACAGCATATGCTGTCTCAGTGGCCTTACACATGATTTTAAATCTATTTTTTCAAACTTTATGATTTAAATGGGGATGATTGTACTGAGAATAACTATCATCTTTTCTTCAACTGAATACGGTTTCCGTGCTGTTTTGATGTATTTTTAAAGAGTTGGCAGTCAAAATTAAAAATTGCTGGATGATAGATATTCTTCATTCATTATGACAAACAAGATAATGTGAATTAAAGAATGTACAAAGTTTTTAAAATGTATAAATTGCGGTGCACAGCGTTTATTATGAGGGGGTAGAATCCACAGCTCAGTACCTTTAAATAGGCTACTCTTTTACTCTTACTCAAGTACTTTTACTGGACAAGTACTCGCACAACATTTTTTGGAAGATAATGGTACTTTTACTTGAGTATATTTTTTTAGTACTCTTAGTACCAGAATCTTGTTAAGCTAACGTTTCAATGTAAAAAAAAAAAAAAAAAAAAAAATCATCATTGTTAATAAAGAAGAAAATCGTCTCGGGTTACTTATGTAACCATGGTTTCCTGAGGGGAACGAGACACTGCGTCCGCTAGGGGTCGCTATGGGGAACGCCTCAATGTGACCCATGCCTGAAGCATACATTCAAAACAACAACAACATGTTGGCCGGCGACAGCCATGACGTCACTACCGTCGCAACTAGTACAAAATAGGTGCCGGTAGCGCACATCATTCACTTCTTTGTCTGAAGTTTGTGTCCGCAGCATGGCACAAAAAAGTAGAGGACGCAGTGTCTCGTTCCCCTCAGGGAACCATGGTTACATAAGTAACCAAAGACGTTCCCTTTCAAGGGAACTTCAAACTGCGTCCTCTAGGGGTCGCTATGGGGAACGGTTATACCCACGCCGCCATGCTGAGGGGAGTGCAAGCCAAAACCATGGCGAACCACTAAGTACCAACTACACCATATCGCTATGGGAGTTGCCCCTGTCCTGGACTTAGACGGCTGTCAATGACATTACTCCCTGTGGCCAGATGCCTAGGCTGCCACGGGACCATACTCGAGCATAACAGTGTGCAGGTCCCACTGGGACACGATTGGTAGTAGAACCCAGGCTACCAATCGTCTACCACGGGAATCAGTCTCTCGAGATTGACCTATGGTGTAATCAGAGCGGCTNGAATGAGAGTATAGTTCCTATCCATATCGGCCTAGAAAATTGCAGCTTTTCATTTTCCGTCGGTCTTGGTACACAAAACAACGAAAAATTGTAATACCAGAAGTCTAGTTTTGAATAGGAAAAATATAGAAACTCTTTGGTCAGTTTTGAGCGAGATGCTAACGGTCTATTCAGATTCAATGATCTATGCTAAGCTAGAGCTGAAAGTGCTACCGCCAGACCCGAAGATCGCTGAATGGATTCGAAAACGGTAAAACTGTTTAACTCTAGGGGAGTTGGAAAATGAGCCTATTTTTAAAAAAAATGGAGTTTTCCTTTATACTAGGTGAAACCGCTGGCGCCTTGAAATAGATACTGAATGATATTTAATATGTCAAATGTTTGTAAAGTCATGTAGCCTACACCCATGAAACTTTTATGCTTAAAGCTTTAGCTTGATTGAATTGTGTTTTTATCATTAATTTTTTTAGATGCTGCTATTTCTTTTTTTTTTTTTTTTTTTTTTTTTTTTTCGCCGGGGGATACCATGAAATTAATGTATTAAATAATTACAGTTTTTACCTCTGATAGTGATAACTGGATTTAAGAATTAAAGTTACTATTGCTCGGAAGTATGTGGAAGTCTTTTTTTTGTCGGTGCTGTTGCCATGGTGAATCATAATTTTGGAGCTCCATTGATCATGACTTCTCATAGTCATAGTACACGCGCTAAACTCAGAGTCAACCTAGTCAGTGTCGACTGAACTAACACAATTTAGCTGTTCTGAAACCGAAAATTCAGAGTTTCCCATCTCAGGGTAAGTGAATTCAGAGTTGGTTGAACCTCCTTATTGAAACGGGCCCCAGGTGTGCTTGTTTGATTATCAGTGTGCAGAGGGATCTCTTTTGGCAAAGTGAATGTGCTTCTCCTACCCAAGTTGGTGTTGATACTGGTTATAAAACCAAAGGAGAAAGATTGCGAAAGCATGCACAGATGTAGCCATTGCGTTTGGAGTAAACCACATGCTGAGTTTGTTCAAAGACAGCTTGGAAAAGCCACAATGTGTTCATCAACTTTGAGATGCTAATAGAAGGATCAAGACTCATTTCCTTAGTGACTACAGACTGTTTAAAAGACCAATTGTGAATGTCTTGCAAGTTGTTAATGTTAGCGGGTTTAGCATCTAATATGCTAACTGGCCATGTGCAGTAAATGCATTTGATTTAGTGTTGCTGTTGAACTGCTATGTACTGTACTTTGTGATTTGTGAGTATTCGAGTAGCATTGGTTGTAGTTTAAATTAGTTAAAACATCCTTAAATGACCGCATTACTGTGTGTAGTGACTAATATATTTATATATTTTCTCTGTATAGGTTAAGCTAAGCATCTGAGCTATGCATCTGAATTAAATTTTGAAAATAAGCAAAGGAAGATCAAGATGTTGCTGAAAGATTTTCAATAAATTGCTTTGATGATGAAGAATCAGATGTTTTGAGTTATTCCATTCACCCTCTGAAGTTGATTGAAGACGTTTTCAAGTTTGGGTAGACATTGAGGCTGAGAAGAATCCCTAAATAACTTGACACTTAATAACCACACTTGTGGATAAGAAGATTAATGGCTTCTGATGGTCCAGAAAACAAAGCTGGTGCAAAGGACAAGAATCAACATTGTTAAAATAAGTAATCCGTGAATTAATTGAGCTGTTTTAAGACGACATATCATTTGACTTGAAATAAGATGGCAGAAGAAGCCTTGGGGAAAACAGTGGACCAACTTAAGAGAGAGAGAACCACTGCAAAGATGTGTTTTACCAAGCAAGCAAACCTTCTCATTCGAGAGTCAAGTCAAATTATTGAATTTGAACTCTGGAAGGAATTCCAGAAACTCTCTTCTAGTAAAGGGGCACTTTTTGATGCAAACGATGACTATACGATGGGATTGTTTGCAGAGCTGGAAGCTAACTCAAAGAGTGATGAGAAAGTGGAGCTTGAAATGCAGCAGATATTGAGAAGACTGTTAGTGACTGTGAGACAAAGAAAAATTGTCCAAATTAACTTGTGGCAGAGATATGGCCAAGAGGAATTGACTGTTGCAGTCCAGGAAGCTGAGAAAGCTTGTGACCATTCTGCTTCAATACCTGTTGCTAATGTCAATTATGAAGGATATGGAGTTCAACTAATTCACTTGGAAAGGCTTGTGAGCAGATTAGTCAAAACTCTATCCAGCTGGGAGCGATGAATTCCTACAACAAAAAAGGACTTTGAGAGCTGAGTAAGGTAGTTAAAAGTACGGAATAATGGACTCGTTTCAAGAAACGGAGAGTTTATTACTGCACGTAATGCTGAAATAAGTTCTCAATTTGCAAGTCCTATAGACCCCAAACACAGCTCTCCAAACTATGCTGATTACACCAGTTGTGAGGATAAAACCAACTAGTTTGCCTAAATTTAGTGGTATCAGGAGAGATTTCTTCTGTTGGAAGAAGGATTGGGAAAGTTTGCAGAAACGAGGAGAACCAACTGGATCAGCAGAGATCAAGAAAATCCAGCTCCTGGATAGCTTGGATGACAGAATTGTTAAAGACTGGAGGCTGTCAAGTTATAGCACTGCTGAGGATGTGTTTAGAGTGCTGGAAAATCGATATGGCAACAAGGTAACAATCGCCATGGAAATTATCGAAGAACTGGAAAGAATTCCTGCTGTAAAGGGCCAGCAACTCAGAAAAGTGATAGACTTGATCCAGACTGTTGAAAAAGCTCTATCTGACCTGACAGATCTTGGGAACACTGGTGCAATAAAGAACCAGTAATCTCGTAACCAAGTCTGTTGAGAGTAAACTGCCTGAATTTGTAAAGAGGGACTGGCTTATCTTCATGATTGTCCCTGGTAATGGTGTAACTCCAGAGAATCACTTTGATCACCTGCTGAAGTTTTTAAAGAAACAAAGACATTCTTGAGAAACTCGAACGGCTCAGAAGTAGTCAAGGTAGAAAGACAAGAAAATCAAAATAGATTTGAGAGGAGGTGTGTATCTACAAGAACCATAAAGAAAGGTTCTGATGGTGGGTATACTGTGTGTGGAGCTGTAAATCATAAGGACAAAGTTCTCTCATCTACATGAAGAGCGCAAAGTTATTGAAGCGGATAGTTATGTATATAATATTTTAACATCCCACAATGATCAGGAAAAGCTGGATAAAATATATTGAGAAGCATTGCCAAGTGGAGATTGACCAATGCTTCCATCTGGTGGACAGCCAAACAGTGTTGGGAGCTATTCAGCATGCTATCTATGGCTACGAGTCCTTCTTTGCAAATAGAATAGGAGAGATCCAGAGAACTACGAAAACCCTGTTAAGGCTGGTGTTGGATCCCAGGTGACTTAAACATTGCAGATATTATCACAAGGGGAGGTAGTCCAAAAGACCTCAAAGGAGATTCTGCATGGCAGAGAGGAGCAGTGTTCCTGAAGTGGCCAGTAGAGGATTGACCAATGAAGTTAGCTGCTGAGGTTGCAACTGCTGCAAGACAGAGTATTAACAAACTCCAGAAAAAAACATTCTCTGCAGTATTAACCAGACGTATGGCCAAAGAAAAACAAGATGCAATCCTTCTTGAGAAACTTAAAGTGGGAGTTCATGAGGATAGAGAACAATCTAAGTTAAATCACCTCACTGTAGAATCTGGCACCTCTGCAAATGAAAAGGAAAGGCGGCTGGATGTTTCATCAGGAAGGATGTTTGATGACTTAATAGCAAGCAAGTTGCTTAATGTTGAAAAATTTAGCAGCTTGTCCAGACTGGTCAGAGCTACTGCTTGGGTGCGTCGAACTGTCAAGAAATTGCTGAAGATAGGAACTAAGACCTCTGGTTCATCAAAGTGGGAGGGGAAGCCTTTGGAGGAAAGATTCAAGGAAGCCGAGTTCACACTGCACGATTTTCAAACTCGTCGGATTGCCGTTGTTTTCACACTGTGTGACTATCTGAGGTAGCAGTCAGTCGCCGCTGTGTTCACATTGCACGATGGATCCGCAACAGGGGGTTTCAGACTGCATGACTTCACAATAGGAAGAATCACCGACAGCTCTGTCTGGTCCGCAAACTACATTTCACAACAAAACACACGCGAGAAGTGATAAGGAAATAACGCGAGAACCCGCGTGCGTCAGACAGGAGTTCTCCAGCAAGACTGTAATTATTTTAAACCAAAATATATACCCACAAATTGTCTGTTAGCTGATTTCCGGCTACCCGGATAAAAATGAAAAAACTGATTATGCAGGATGGAGATTCAGGGAACACCCAAGAGAGTTGGAGGTAAATCATTTTGCAGTTGCTGTTATGCTGATGTTGTGGCTGGTCTAGCAAATGTTTGTGCTTGTTTCTGTATTATATAATTGTTCATATATCTATTAAATTACTGATATTCTGGTCTATAACTCCTCTCCGAACTTCCCTCTGCCCTGTATCTTTTTCTCTCATTGGCTGTAGGTCATCGCCGTTGTGTTTTTCAGTCAGAACTCATTTCATACCGCGTGATTGTGAATCGCCGACAGCTCCATATATATTTAACATGCCAAATATTTCGCGGGCGTCGGCGACGTGTCGGCGATTCTCTCAGATCGCGTCTTTAATAATTCACACTGCGTGATTGTCACTCGCGTGACGAGCACCGATTTGCCTCCGATTTCGGGCATTTGTCGGCGATTTTGCAAAATCTGTCGGCGAGTGAAAAATCGGACTAATATCATGCAGTGTGAACTCGGCATTAGTGGACTTTGCTATCCTAGGTACAACCAAAAGTCCAGAATTTTGCGACCTAAGGGAGCGTGATGGATTGTAGCGTGACAGAAGGCTAGTTAGGTACGCAGGAGCTAAACCATTAAGGGCCTTATAGGCAAATAATAATATTTTGTTACTGATATGGAACTTAATAGGTAGCCAGTTCAGAGACTTTAAAATTGGGGTAATATGATAATATTTTATTGACCTGGTAAGGACTCTAGCCGCCTCATTTTGGACTGCCTGTAGCTTGTTTATTGAAGATGCAGGACAACCACCTAGCAGTGCATTACAATAGTCCAGTCTAGAGGTCATGAATGCATGAACTAGCTTTTCTGCATCAGAAACAGGTTTCATGTTTCGTAACTTGGCAATGTTTTCTAAGATGGAAGAATGCTGTTTTTTGTAACATGGGAAATATGATTTTCTAAAGACAAGTTGCTGTCTAATATAACCCCCAGATTTTTGACTGTAGAGGAAGTAACGTACATCTGTCTAGTTGCAAATTGTAATCCACGAGATTCGGTGTACTGTCTTTTGGTCCAATAAGTAATATCTCTGTCTTATCCGAATTTAATAGGTGATAATTATTGGTCATCCAATCTTTTACATTTTTAACACACTCTGTTAGCTATAATTTAGAAGTTTAATCTGGTCTTGTTGAGATATATAGGTGAGTATCATCGGCATAACAGTGGAAACTAATCCTGTATTTTCTAATAATATTACCAAGTGGCAACATGTATATCGAAAATAGCAGAGGACCTAGGACAGATCCTTGTGGCACTCCATGTTTTACTGGTGATAATTGAGATGACTCCCCATTTAAAATGAACAAGGTGGTAACGATCGGACAGGTAGGATCTAAACCATCTTAAAGCCTGCCCTTGAATACCTGTATATTTTTGTAATCGATCTATGAGTATGTCATATTCTATGGTGTCGAATGCAGCACTAAGATCAAGTAAAACTAGCAATGAGATGCAGCCTTGGTCTGACGCAAGAAGCAAGTCATTTGTAATTTTAACAAGTGCCGTTTTTGTGCTATGGTGGGGCCTGAAACCTGACTGCAATTCTTCATAGAGATCATTTTTTTGCAGGAAGGAGCACAATTGAGCAGACCCAACTTTTTCTAAAAATTTAGACATAAAAGAAAGATTTGAGATAGGTCTGTAATTTGCCAGTTCACTAGGATCTATTTGTGGTTTCTTAATAAGAGCTTTATAACCACCAGCTTGAATGGTTTTGGGACGTGAACTAAAGACAACGACGAGTTAATAATAATGAGAAGCAATTCTTCTGCTACAGGTAACAACTCTTAATAATTTAGCGGGTACAGGATCTAACAGGCATGTTGATGGTTTAGATGCAGTGATAAGTTTATATAGCTCTTCCTTTCCTATAGTTATAAAGCACTGCAATTTTGCTTTGGGTGCGAAGAGAGCTGTAGTATTATCGCTGTAGCATCACATTTGTTTATTGTATTTCTGTGCTATCTTTTTTTTTTTTTTATCAGTGCAGAAATAATAAAGTCATTAACTATTAAACTGTGAGGGAATATTATATCGGTGGCGTCTGGTTATTGTTATCTACCACTGTGCTAAATAAAACTTGGATTGTTTTGGTTATTTTTCTATGATTTTGTGGCATATGCTCGGCCACTGGCATTTTTTAGAGCATGTCTATAGCTGGATATACTGTTTTTCCACGCAATTCTAAATACTTCCAAGTTAGTTTTTCTCCATTTTGCGCTCAAGACTACGAGTTTTTTTTTTTTGAGAGAATGGGTATTACTGTTGTACTATGGTGCAGTATGTTTTTCTCTAACCTTTTTGATGGGGGCAACAGCTTCTAATGCATTAGAAGATAGTGCCCATGTTGCTAGTTTTTTCGTCTAGTTCATGTGTACTTATTGGGACACAGAGCAGTTGAGATAAATCAGGCGGGTTATTTGTGAATCTGTCTTTGTTGGCTGGAACAATAGTTCTGCCCGGACGATAACGCGTAGCCATATAGTTAATATCAGTAATATGCATTATGCATGATACAAGGAAATTGTCAGTAACATCATTGCTTTGAGGTATGATATCTATATCAGTTAGATCAATTCCATGCGATATAATTAATTCTAGCGTATGATTAAAATGATGAGTTGGCCCGGTGACGTTTTGCTTGACTCCCAAAGAGTTTATTAGGTCAGTAAACGCAAGTCCTAATGCCTCATTTGTATTATCAACGTGAATGTTAAAATCTCCGATAATTAGCGCTTTATCAACAGTAACCATTAGGTCTGAGAGGAAATCTGCAAATTTTTTTAGGAAATCTGTATATGGCCCTGGTGATCTATACACAGTAGTCAGAGCAAGATATATGATAGATTTATTTTGCATATCTGACATTGTAACATTAAGCATTAGTATTTTGAATGAGTTAAACCTGTATCCTGTCTTTCTGAGTAACATTGAGAATATCACTTTATATTGTTGCAACACCGCCACCACGTCCAGTCTGACTGGGCTCATGCTTATAACAGTAGCTTGTTGGAGTAGACTCATTTAGACCAATTTAATCATTAGGTTTTAGCCAGGTTTCCGTCAAGCAGAGTACATCAAAACGATTATGTGTGATCATTTCATTTACAGTAACTGCTTTGGGTGAGAGTGATCTAATGTTTAGGAGCCCAAACTTTAAAATTTGTTTTTGTTCATTTATTTAGCGTTTTTCTCCTGTTTAATCATGATCAGATTTTTTCTATATCCTGCATTAAATTTATATTTTGACCTCCCTATTCGGGGAACAGACACAGTCTTTATAGACTGTACAGCGCTAGTACTTCTATCATTTAAGCTGGTAGAACACAAGTCATCAGGGCATTTTATTTGAGATTTGACTTACTAGTCACTTGGAGCGTAGCGTCCTGGAGATGTTGTCCGACATTAGCTCCGCTCCGACTCTGCTGGGGTGCAGGCCATCCGCGCGGAAAAGCCAAATGGACGCTCGCAGAAAAGATTCCAATTATTAACAAAGAGCAGTTTCTGTTCTTTCCACCATGACAATAACCATTCATTTAAAGCTAAAAGTCTACTGAACCTTTCGTGTCCTCGTCGATATGTGTGAAGTGGTCCTGACACGATGATCGTCGTCGCTGGCGATGTGTGGCGCACCATCTCGATCTGGCTCCTGAAGTCCCTCTTCAGTGTCCGTCTGCCGCAGTTTGGTGTCGTTAACCCCCGCGTGAAGCACGACCGCTCCGGTGCTCTCGTCGCCCTTCAGGATCGCGGGTATCTGCGCAGAAACTTCGAGAACACGAGCACCAAGGAAACAGTGAATGTGCACTTTACCTTCAACTAACGTAGCACGGACGTGCCGGACGCTGGAGTCTCCGATGATCACAGCGTCGCGTTCCGTGTCGCGGAGGGGAGCGAAGCGGTTCCGTGTGGAGATCTCGAAGACCGGAGGCGGCGGAGGGGGAGAGGTCATCTGGGAAGATCGCGTCCTGGGTGACCGGGCCTGTGCAGAGAAACACACAGAATAGAGGTGGTGGGAGAATTAGCAGCATGCTGTATACTTACCTCGGACTTGTGAGCTTCAGCCTGGGATGTTTCCAGCGCGGCCCTCCGCGCTCTCAGCTGGGTCTGCTTCTCCACCAGGTCACGGATCTGCTTCTCCACTGCTCCAGCCCCTCGAGCTGCATGAATGCCAAGCGTGAACGTGTCCTCACCGGCCACCAAAAGGGGGGGGGGGGGTACACACTCCGCCATAGTCAGTAACAGTGAGTAAAACAATGGTAATGTGTTTGAATAGAGTATTAGCAATGTACGCGAGATTAGCAGCAACCACGCTGGCAATGCTAACGGGCTATGCTGATAGCGGACTCGGGAAATCAAAAATAGAACTAACGTTAGGCGCATGATTGGTTTTTGTTGTAGATACGATGGAGGATATATCACACGTTTAACAACGCAAATAGTTGTAAAATGGATTTTAAGATAAAACATTCTACTACAAGCATTCTTTGACGAGCTTACACTCAAAACACCGGCGCAACAAACAGGCCCGTAAAAACTGCTATTTAGGCAAGATTCACGTAACATATTTAGCTAGGTTGATACAGATGGATCACTCAAATTAGAAAGAATGTGACGGTTATGATGACGGCAATGGACATGGGCGGGAATTTATAGTTCTCAAGGAATTAGTTTGTTCCTTCTACAGTTGTGGCCAAAAGTTTTGGCAGTGACAAATTGTTTTGCAAAGTTTGTTGCTTAAGCTGTTGTGGTGTTCATACACCCGTTTCTAGTTATTGTGTAGAGTGATCAGATCCATTTTAAACCTTAGATAAATAAAATAGATCATCGCATCAAAATGGCCTCACATGCAAGGAAATTGCTACAAAGAATATTGTATCTGAAAGAACCATTTACTGGATCATCAAGAACTTCAAGGAGAGCGGTTTGACTGCAGTGAAGAAGGCTTCAGGACGTCCCAGAGTGTCCAGCAAGCGCCACCGTCTCCTCCTGAGGAGTCAGCTAAGGAATCATGTCACCACAGTGCAGAGCTTGCTCAGGAATGCAGCAGGTTGGTTGTGAGAGCATCTCCACACACTTGATGCCAAGACTTTTGGACAACGGTCTTGTGTCAAGAAGGGCAGCAAAGAAGCCATGAGAGCGACTTCTTCCAATAATCCATGAGCAATTTGGTGATGATCCGTGCATTTTCTAGCATGATGGAGCACCATGTCACAAATCAAGAGTAATAAAGAAGTGGCTCGAAAATCATTACATTGAATTTTTTGATCCGTGGCCAGGCAACTCCCCGGATCTCAATCCCATAGAGAACCTGTGTGTTGCGTTCGATAAGGATCACACTGACACAGCGAGTAACATCAACTTACCGTATCTTTTTTTAATTAACCTCTCTGTTTCAGACCCCAGTAAACGAACACATACATTGGTCAGGCATGACAAAATGCTTTCAGCACAATCAAACTCGATGCATCACTGAACACTAACTCAATGCATTATCAAACAAGACTTGTGTGAGAACACAACACTGTGGTCAGTCCTCAAAAGGCGAGTGGACAAGCAGAAGCCCACAAATTGTGATCAACTCCGAGAACTAATAAGGCAAGAATGGATCATCATCAGTCAGGATTTGGCCCAGAAGCTAATATCCAGCATACCAGAGTGAATTGCAGAGGTTATGAAGAATAAGGGTCAACACTGTAAATATTGACTCATTATATTTTTTTGCCAATAAAAGTCAGTTTTTCAGTATACCATAGAAACATGGGGGAAAATAATGTAAAGGCTATAATCGCTAGTGGAATTTCTGTTCCATTGTTATTACACTTTGGCCGGCAACAGTAGTTACTTAATTATTAGCGTGGAGAGTACTTCTCTGATCATACTGTATTTCTGATCAAGGCAGTGTGTATTACTTTGCGGGAAATCTTTTCATATTTAATATTAATTTAATATTGAATTGTTACTGCATGTTGATATATTGTGACCTAAAAGAAGGTGCTTTAGGGGCGACCCGAACGCAGTTTGGCAAGAGCAGGGGCCTCATTTATAACCGTTGCATATGCACAAAACCTGCCCTGAAAGAGGCTTCTTGATGGGAAAATTTGCGCACCTGCACGCAAACTCTGACTTTTTTTTCCTGGAGAGAGAAAAGTAATGAAGTAAACAACGATTTTAAACTGTTTTTATTTCATCATATACATTTACATTAAATATTCCACTCTCATTAATGGAGATAAGCACTGAAATTACATGCAATAAATATAGGCCTATATGTTTCCACTAAAATAGCTAAAATATGTTCACCTTACTAGAAAAACTGCATTAATTTAATTGGAATTTTTAAAACAATTGAAATATTATTGGGCCAGTGGAAATGAATGAGATCAACTCTATTCTAAAATATTTATCTTGTTATGTAGGTGGATATATTTATTCTAAAACATAAGGATACCGGATGATTTTTAGCAATAAAAATTCATGTGTATGGCACAAATGGCATTTATAGTCCGTATCTCATATTTTCTTAATGTATTTTACCCTTAACTGCGTTAAACATGGTGTCACGTGGATGGAAATATGCATAGAAATGATTATGCAGATGAGGTTATGCATAGTAAAACTACGCGTTGTAATCTCCTTATATGGTGATTATCGGGGAGGAGTCGGGGTGGAGGTGCACTTACGCACAATCTTCCCTTGACTGGGATTTATAAAAGGATTTTTGCACAAGTTCTGGTTTTATAAATTTGAAGACTTTTGAGCGTACGTACACTTTTAAGATGAAATCTACGGAGAGTTTTATAAATGAGACCCCTGGACTGTTTAGCCGAGAGCCTAAAATTAGACAGCCCCAAACAAAAGAAGGTATATTTAGTGATGATCAGGACTGGAAAGTCTTGTGAGCTAGAAAAAAAAAAAAAAAAAAAAAAAAAAAAAAAAAAAAAATATAGGATCATCACCCACGGTCACAATACGATACATGTACTACAATTGAGGTTGGGCAATAGAGTACAGGAAAAATTTGCGCACTCTAATTACTAACTGGTTGATAATTACTAATTGCTAAGAGTGGAAGATGGGGAGTTCAATATTGAGACCACTACCTGGGGAAACACCAGTTAATTTTATGTATAGAAATAATCAGAGATTTTATACTGAACCATACGTCAGTAATATGGCAGGATGGTCAAAGCAAATGAAACCACAAATTGAAACACCGTATCCACGAGAGGGTTCATTTACAGATGATGGCATGCAGCTGGCCAAAAGTTTAGTCAAGGAGGGTTGGGGAGACCTAAACTGGGACTATAAATACATGACTAAGAGTTATAATGTCTGGCATGACATGAAAAAAGTCTGGGATCAGGGCCCAGAGGAGAAACAAGTGGCTGCTTATGTGGCTAGGCAAAACTGCCCTGCAATAGAGAACCCCTGCCCTACTGCATGCCTCAACCCTCTGCACCGCTTACGACTAAATTTGGAATGCCGCAAATTTGTCCAGACGTTGCGAAATCTGCTAAATCCAGTAACAAAATGGAAGCGTACAATTCTACTCAAGGTGCAATGGTGTGGCTAAGAGCTGGGAATGGTATAAGTGTTATGCCAATAAAAATGGCAGACATGGAATCAATATGCAAAAGTTTGCCTTCTCCTCAGAACCCTAGCAAATTTGTAACTATTCTGCAAACGCATACAAAATATGCTAATTTTACTGGTGCAGATTACAAGGTGGTTCTGGCGAGAACACTGGAAGGGGATGTCACTGAAACAATGCTGATTACTGAATGTCCAACGTTGAGCCATGATAATGATAAAATATCAGGCTCAGCCTCGGGCTGCAAGCCCCCATACATTTTTTGGGGATAAGCCTGAAAACCATGACACCTTCTTTAAAGAACTGAGGGTTTTCTTAGATAAGCGTCTGGGTAATAGTTAAGACCTATCGTTCGCGGCAAATGCCAAGCAGAAACCCAAAGAATCTACTTCAGATTTCTATCTGCAGTTTAAGAAGGCATGGCTTGAGGAGTCTAAACTCCCAATAAATAATGAGATGAAGGCATTGATCATTAATACATTCCTGAATAATATGCAATGCAAACAAGCACAGCTGATCAGAATTACAACCACAAATTTACTCGATAAGGATATAGATGCACTAGGGAAGCGAGTTAGGGAACTAGATTCATCTAGAGGTTTTGTAGTCAAAACCGAGGCTGTTATGTTTGCAGAGCAGAAACCTCAGAGGAACCAACATGACCAAAAAGCAGAAGTAAAACCATGCTTGACCCAAACAAGAAAGTCAAGAATAGTGTGCTTTCACAGCGGGAGATAAGGTCATGTATGGCACGAGTGCAGGGCATTGCAAGGTCAGATGCAAAGGAAGTCTTGAGTGGGGCAGCCACAACAAAGAGGCACATCAGCAGGTGCCACATACCCAACTACATGGTACAATGAGCAACAATAGGGATGCCTACAGATTGATGTACGTTCCGATTTATCTATGATGAAACTCACATTCTTAAACCATGGTAAATACTTGCCTTATGTTACAATATTGGTGCATGGTCAACCACAGACGTTCCTTTTGGATTCTGGAGCGGATGTGACTGCAATGACCTCCGCACATTATGAGGGTCCTCTTTCGAATCTGTAGCGTCTGCGTAGAATAATGCTTGATCTTTGGGGTTTTATGGCTTAAGAGACCCTTTTAGCCTTTTGACATTTGCATATAAATTACGGTCCTGGTCACAGACTTTACATTTGTAATGGGGTCTAAATTGCCAAATGGTTCCTCACCATCAAGGAGATTCTAACCAGTCCCCCCCACTATCATCTCCCCCATCTGACTTCAAACACTTCCCAAAGAGCTGTAAATGACCCCGATGCCAGGCAACAATGGGCCTGGCTGACCAAGCAAACCAACACACACACACACAAACACACACACATAAAGACATTTCTTTATTTAGACTATAATTAATCAGTTATAATTGTATCTGGTGTATCATATGCATGTGTTGTTTGTATGTTTCCCTGTTGTATTAGCCTAGTTACAACTCTTTATTTGTATTAGTTAGACTCTCGATGCTTATATTCAGGTATATGAGTGTATCTCTGCTTTAAGATCTTCTAGATGTTTCGTTCTTGGTATCAAAATGATCAGCTCTTTATTCCTCAAACAATGATCTACCCTATGTGATCGTGAAATGCATCTTACTATTTATAGCATATTTTGGGTAAAACTGCACCGATCTTCCAGACCAGCAATAAACATGCAAATGGGCCATAAACAGAGACAAAGAAAGTTTCTCCCACTCAAAATTCATGCCTCTGATTGGCCATTCCACCCAAAAGGGGGGTGTGCATAGGAACCCTCAAAAGTGATTAGCCCGAAATAATCTTTGCTCAGAAACCCTCTTCGTTTGAGACAACACTTTTCTAAAGACTCTCAAGATCTTCCTCTTGAGTTTTTATTTTCCGGCAGTTTTTATCTTCAAGTAACTTTAGTCGCTGTGGACTTTTCCTTCTTCAGAAGAACCTGAAGTAAAAACTTCCAGCTGACTCCTAACGAACTCATCAAAAGACCTCCGTTATCTACCACATCAGGACTCTTTTTCAGCAATCGAAACCAATGCAAGTACCCGCTTACAATTATTTAGATGCGTGTTTAAGTTTCAGCCCCTTTTTAAGGTGATTTTTGATTCTTTGATGATTTTCAAAGGTTGTGGTTAAGTGATGTGAAATACTGCCATTCTTTTTCTTTCCTCTCTCTTTTTCTTACTTTGCTTCATTCTGTATATATGTGTTTTGCTTAGTTAGTTATATGTTAGATATAGTTTCATTTATTAAATCCCTTATATTCACAACTGATTGCCTCTGTTGCTGCTCACAATTCAAGTCAATGAATGTTCCAATTACTGCTAGCACTGCATAAATAAGAAAAGATTATTCTTCCTTGGCCAGGAAAATAATCTTTCTTTGAATTGATAAATGATTATATTGTCTGCTCGGTGGACGGACAGATCAAATAATTGTAATATTGATTCTGCTACAGTTAATTCGAAGATATAATCTAAATATTTATTATTAATCATAACCAGTTATAATTAGTCATAAATATTTCCCTTTTTGAGCTGATTTACTACAAATCAAATAGTTAACTCTGTGGGAATCTAAGGAACTGACATTCCATGCCCTGCAACGCCCCCTCTGGAAGTAAGAGCTCCTGGATTAAAACCATTGGGGGGGGGGGGGGGGTAGGTGTCCGTTACAGTGGTGGACAGTAACCGAGTAGCTTTACTGTACGTAAGTACATTTATCAAGTATCTGTACTTTACTGGAGTCGTTTTATTTTGAGTAACTTTTACGTCACTACATTCCAAAGCATAAGATCGTACTTTTTACTTTACTACATTTCATAAAACATATCGTTACTCCTTATAATATATCACGTGCTCCGAGACGCAGAAGCGGTGTCTGATTCAAGAACGAACTGATTCTTTTCAATGAACCTTTTAAATCGGTTCGCAAATCGCACCAAACGATTCATTGACGAATTAGAATGAACCGATTGCAGTTGTTCTCGAGTCGTTAACTCACTGATTCAAATGAACCGTTTAGTGCGAGTCTCCAGTGAACTGAATTCACAAGTAAGAACCGGAAGAATTTGAGCGCGCGTGTGCGCGCATCTGATCCTGCTAAAAGTAAGTTACTAATGTCGAATTTTAGGATTAATTATTGTAACTGAAAATCATATTTAGGTCAAAACTGTCAGTTGTTTGTGAACTAAATCTGCTGTAAAGGGTGATCTATTTAAGCCCACTGAAATGATTGAATGCAGACACATCAACATCTGTGTCTCTATTTTAGGTTAAAAAAAACCCAGAAACATTAAAATAACACGGACTAAATAAAATAATTAATGCGCGTTAATATTCCCCGCTGCCGTAACGTTAACGGTTTTATTAAAATGCTACGCATTTAGCCCTATCCCAGCAAGCAATTTAGCATTTAAAAGACGTCTATTAGACGTCTAAATGTAGCCTAGACGTCTAGGCTAAAACGAGGCTAAATTTGGGCTGTCAGTGAAAATCTAATAGATGTCTAATCATAGCCCAAGAATAGACTAGTCATCAAATAGACGGCTATAAGTCTAATAGACAGTGAATATGGGTCTAGGCTAAAACAAGGCTGAATTTGGGCTGTCAGTGAAAATCTAATAGACGTCTATCATAGCCCAAGAATAGACTAGTCATCAATTAGACGGCTATTAAACGACTACATATATACGTCTAATAGACAACAAAATGGCAATCCATACATACAGCTTTTATTAAGAAATAACATTTTTAACACCGTGGACAACCTAAGACAATACAAAATGATAAAAATACAAAAGAATTAATGACAAAATAAAATGTTATAAATACAATACACTTAAATATAAATATTATGATTTAAAAAATCTGGAGTTTTTAACAACTTAATGAAAAAATAAAATATTTTAAATAACTTAAGATATTTAAAAGAAAAAAAAATCTAATACAAATCAAGAGCATGTTATCACACTTAACATTAAAACATTACAGATAAATGACAACATAAAAAAGATTAACCCTTTTGTTGGTTTACTTTTAACAAATAAAACAACCAACAGTGAACTTAAAGGAAATTATTAATTATTGGTTTTATTTCTTGTTTAAAATGCCTCCCAACTGCATTCCTCAAGTCCAACTCTGTTGCTGCCGGGAAGTTGGTCATCACAGCATCTGCCAAATAAGAAAGGAAAAAAAAGCACAAGAAAAGCTTGACATAATATTTTACTTTAATTACACTAATTGTGACAGTGAGTCATTCTCATTTGCTTGGATGCCAACTAAAAACAAAAACGAGATATATATAGTGTATCACCATTCAGTGTGTTAAAAAAGAGAGAAGCTCTCTGGTAAATATTGTGTGTTTATACACATACCTCTAATGACCGAGAACAGTGCAGTCTTTTCAAATGCCTCTTTCTGCAGCGGACCACCCCCCTTCATGTTGAATTTGGACATGAGGGAATTTTTTTAAACCCTAAAATATAATACAGATTGAGGTGGTTAACAATTGCGGACAAAGTTTGACATTTCAAAATGACCAGTAAAGGAATTATTTTTTAAATTTCTGATTTGCGTTGTAACTTATTGAGTATTGACACCACGATGTTTGATTAATGTGGCAAGATTTGTAGGCTTTACCTGTCCAGCATCCTTCTGGCACTGTCTTTGAGGTTTCTTCCATCAACTCTGCACAACTTTGACACCTGAATAACACATGCCAATGTCAGGCAGGTAGTATATACAGTGGGTACGGAAAGTATTCAGACCCCCTTAAATTT